>CM077644.1:34566874-34834374 GCA_039707465.1 Rhabdophis nuchalis
TAAGCAGGGGGTTGAATAGAGGACCTCCAATGCCCCTTGCAACTCTGCTATTCTGTTATTCTTTGAAATTTAATAAAAGTCCATATTTTTTAAAAAAAGAATGAATGTTTGCCATAAGAAGAACTAGATAGTGTCACTTGTCCACTTGTTTCTTTTGTTGCTTTATTCTGTAAACAAATAATCTTAGAATTGTGTTAGAATGTGGCACCATATAAAGTATATTCATAAACATAAATCCATAAATCTATAAACAAATTAGCAAGCAAGAAACCCAGATTTGACATTCATTTGTATATCCCTAAAATGCATTTTTAGAAATTGAATGCACTGTTTTGGGGGATTACTTCTGCAATTTTTCCTTTCCAGTAGAAAATTTCAGCTGTCAGACTGAGGTTTTATTTCCAGTTTTTATTTTCTACTAGCTATACCCGGCCATGCGTTGCTGTGGCCCAGTCTGGTTAAATGGCCAACCAATCTGTGTGTAGATCTACACCTGCACACATACACACAACCACCATATAACCTCCAACCTACCTACCTACTGTATTTCTCCCTCTCTATCGATCACTCTACCTACCTACCGTATTTCTCCCTCTCTATCTATCCCTCTACCTACCTACCTACTGTATTTATGTTTACGTTTACATTTATTTAAATTTATATACCACCCTATCTCCCTTGCGGGACTCAGGGCAGTGAACAGGCAATTATAAAACATAAAACATCAGGTACAATAAATATAATAAAAACAGATTAAACAAAAACCTGCTCTAAAAAGTCCCTAATAAAACCCAATTGATAAAACAAATTTAAAAGCTATGCCAGGCCAGCCGCATGAAATAGATGAGTTTTAAAGGCCCAGCGGAAGAGGCGCAGGTCCGTGGTTGTGCGCAGGTCGGGGGGAAGGTCATTCCAGAGGGCCGGAGCTGCCACAGAGAAGGCTCTCCCCCTAGGGGTCGCCAGCTGGCATTGGCTAGCCGATGGGACCCTGAGGAGACCCTCTCTGTGTGAGTGGACTCGTCGGTGGGAGGTATGCGGTAGAAGACGGTCTTTCTTCCTTTCTCCTTCTATCTACCTACCTACCTATGGTAAAATTGAAATTTCTCCCTCTCTATCCCTCTACCTACCTACCTACTTCTCCCTCTCTCTCTATTCCTCTACCTACCTACCTACCTACGGTATTTTCCCCTCTCCATCTATCCCTCTAATTACCTACCTACTGTATTTCTTCCTTTCTTTCTCTACCTACCTACCTACCTACCTACGTACCTACCTACTGTATTTCTCCCTATCTATCCATCCCCCTATCTACCTACCTGCCTACCTACTGTATTTCTCCCTCTCTATCTATCCCTCTACCTACCTACCTACTGTATTTCTTCCTTTCTCCCTCTATCTACCTACCTACCTACTGTATTTTCCCTCTCTATCTATCCCTCTACCCACCTGCATACCTACTGTATTTCTTCCTTTCTCCCTCTATCTACCTGCCTACCTACTGTATTTCTCCGTTTCTCCCTCTCTATCTATCCCTCTACCAACCTACCTACTGTATTTCTCCCTATCTATCTATCCCCCTACCTACCTAACTACCTACCTACCTACCTACCTACCTACCTACCTACTGTATTTCTCCCTATATATCTATCCACCTACCTACCTACTATATTTCTTCCTTTCTCCCTCTACCTACCTACCTACCTACCTACCAACCTACCTACCTACTGTGTTTCTCCCTCTCTATCTATCCCTCTATCTACCTACTTACTGTAATACAATAATACAATAGCAGAGTTGGAAGGGACCTTGGAGGTCATCTAGTCCAACTCCCTGCCTAGGCAGGAAGCCCTATACCATTTCAAACAAATGGCTATCCAACATCTTCTTAAAGACTTGCAGTTTTGGGGCATTCACAACTTCTGAAGGCAAGCTGTTCCACTGGTTAATTGTTCTAACTGTCAGGAAATTCCTCCTCAGTTTTATGTTGCTTCTCTCCTTGATTAGTTTCCACCCATTGTTTCTTGTTCTGCCCTCTGGTGCTTTGGAGAATAGCTTGACTTCCTCTTCTTTGTGGCAACCCCTGAGATATTAGAAGGCTGCTATCATGTCTCCCCTAGTCCCACTTTTATTAAACTGTATTTTTCCCTCTCTCTTCCTCTCTCTATGGGCCACCTGGGAGTTTGCTATCTCAGTGCCTTTTTGCCCTAAGAGGCCTCCGTACGTTGCTGAGGAAATGACAGTTGAAAAGGAGCCTGATGGGCGGGGCTACAGGGAGGTGAAAACCTGATCAGTGGGTACATTTTACATTTGTGTACCTTGCACATGACACACGTGTGCTAGCCACAAAATGAGTACGTATTCTATTATCGGAAGTCCTTGGGAACATTGTGTGAAAATTTGAGGTAAATCGGTCCAGTAGTTTTTGAGATTAGTGGCTTCGTACAAACTATTTCACATTTTTATTTATATAGACTAGCTATACCCGGCCACGCGTTGATGTGGCCCAGTCTGGTTAAATGGCCAACCAATCTGTGTGTATATCTACACCTGCACACATACACACAACCACCGTATAACCCCCAACCTACCTACCTACTGTATTTCTCCCTATCTATCCCTCTATCTAGCTACCTACCTATTGTATTTCTCCCTCTCTATCTATCCCTGTACTTACCTACCTACCTACCTACTGTATTTCTCCCACTATCTATCCCTCTACCTACCTACCTACTGTATTTCTCCCCTCTATCCCTCTACCTACCTACCTACCTACCTACCTACCTACCTACCATATTTCCCCCTCTCTGTATCCACCTACCTACCTACCTACTGTATTCTACCCTCTCTCCCTCTACCTACCTACCTATTGTATTTATCTCTATATACCTGTACCTATCTACCTACCTGCTGTATTCATCCCTCTCGTTTATCCCTCTACTTACCTAACTACCTACTGTATTTCTTCCTCTCTCTATATTCCTCTACCTAAATAAATAGTCCTCCCCTCCCCAGACCACCACCCCTCAGTCAACCCCCTCCAGGCCCCCCCTCCCTTCCTCCCTCCCTTGTGCCTAACACAGTGGTGGGTAAAGTCATTAGTCTCTTTGTCCCCCTGTTCCTCCCTCCTTCTCTGTCTTTCTCTGTCATTCTCTCTGTCTCTCTCTCTCTCTCCTTCCTCCCCCATCTCTGTCACTCTGTTTGTGTATAATTGCCTGCCTATCTTTCCCTCACTCATTCTCTCTGTGTGTCTGTCTCTCTCCCCTCCCTTTCTCTCTGTCACTGTGTGTGTGCCTGTCGATCTCTCTCATTCATTATCTCTCTGTTTGTCTCTCCCTCCCTCTCTGTCTCTGTCTCTCTGTGTATCAGTCTCCCCCCCCTCCGCAAGCAGCAAAAAGGCCGGCATGTCGGGCTGGGGAGGCTAGGGCTGCCTCCTCCCGTAGTGAGCATGGCCGTCCGGGCACCACATGCCCACCCCCACCAGCCCCGCGCCGCTGCCGCCGCCCACAAGCCCCATGACACGCAGCCCCCGCCGCCTGGCAGGCGCACCAGGCAGGACAGCTGACCATGCCCCCACCAGCTCTCTCCAATGGCTCCAGAAAGTGCACCTCGGTGGCCATCGGAGAGAGCTGGTGGAGACGCGCCCGGCTGCCCTGCCCGACACGCCTGCCAGGCGACTACCACACGGGGCTGGGACGCTTCTGATCCTGTGGCCCTGCGTGCATGTGCGTGTGTGTGGAAGAGAGCGGCTGCAGGGAGACAGGGAGGCGCATGTGTTGCTTTCCATGTTGCCCCTGGCAACGTTCCTTCAAGGCAGTTTTCTGCCGTTACGTGTCCATGACGTATCAGCCGGATGGGAGGAGTTACACGGAGTTTGAAACGTTTTCAGTCAGTACCTTTTACTTGTGCATTTCTTGCACACGATACACGTGTGCTAGGCACAAAATGATTTGGTATTCTATTATCAGAAGTCCTTGCCAACATTGTGTGAAAGTTTGGTGTAAATTGGTCCAGTAGTTTTTGAGATTAGTGGATTCGTACAAACTATTTTACATTTTTATTTATATAGATAATGTGTTTTATTTCTCCTCTTATGTTAAATTTGCCCTCATCTTGGAATTCACATCCTTGATCAACCCTACGAATTGAATATTGTTCATCTATGTTGGATTAAGTCCTTGAAGTATTTTTGCAAAAACAAAATTGAATACCAAATATACTTTGTTCACTAATACAATTCTTCATCATTATTATTTGAGAAGTCATGAAATGCCACTGCACAACACAATATTCTCTCTCTCTTTCTTTCTGTAAAATGATATATAATCTATTTATTCCATTGGATCAGGCCAGCAAAGGCAAAGGTGGAAACTCATTTTTATTCTTTTCAACATAACAGAATATTGGAAATAAATTAAAGTGGGTCAAGACCATATCTGTCCATCAGCAGGATAACTCTATGAAACTTAAACAGAACATGAATGAATGTGTGCCGGGATTCCAAATAGCATCCAAAAGTAAATCAGAGTCCAAGGCAAAGTATTGTGCAAAATTGCAATTTATTAAGAGAGCAATGTTGGCACATCTGCGAAAACCCGAATCTAAATGCTTTCAGGTTTTCCCCATCTAGTTGAAAGTTCAAGGTCACACCCATAATTCCATCATATGGTTCAATTTCCCACTGTCATGCTGGCAGTTCCAGCCATCCAGTTCCGGTCAGGTGCAGAGGTGCGAAGACAACGGATGACATTGGCTTTTTAGAAAGAATTTTATTTTGGCTACACAATAGGTAATGCCATAAAATCCCCCCTCCCATTTTCCCACAGTAGAAAAAGGCATAGTAGAATAATAGAAAGTGTGGCAGGCCAAAGATCCAACAGAAAGCTGCAGGCCTGACAATGTGGTGTGTCAAGATACACTGAAAAAAGAAAGGTCATGTTTAAAAAATGGACTGGAAAGAGATAGGGGATACAGAGACAAAAAGAATACAGGAAATGGCTTCCGGTTCCGGCTCCAGCGGCGACGGGCGAGCCTAGCGCTCGCTCGCCGTTTTGTTGCTTTTTCTGCCCCCCCCACGGGGGCGAGACGCCCCTTTTTTGGGGGTCTCCCGTAAAGCCGGCTCGCCTGGGACGCTCCCCCCCACGGCGGTGGGGGAAGCGACCCTTGTCCTCGGCTTAGGTGAAGGAGAACATGCTGCGGGGGGTTTTCCCTTCGCCAAAGGCAGACGGCGCCATTCGTGATCATGAAGAGAGCTGATCTAATGAGTCGGAAGGCTTCTCGGGGCTTCAGCTGCGAGGGGGAGAGTGAGTGATTTAAAACTTTTTTTTTCTGCTGTCAGCCGGGCTGAAAGGACTGGGAGGGGCGTGTTTGTTTGTAAAAAAAACCCTTCGGACTCAAGCGGCACTTGAAAATGGCTCCTCGCAGCGAGGAAGCGGAAATCTTTAATCCTGACTGTTTGCAGCAAGGGAAAGTGATCTGCAGTTTGCTTGCAACAATGTCTCTAGGTCTGGCTGAAACAATTTATTTTACCACTCTCTCCTTCGGGCTTTGAGCTTGGGCGTGGAAGATGGCTTCTCTTTGTTCCTGACTGACTATTTCACTTATGGAAAATTCCCAGCATCTCTTTGCAATTTGGACTTCCTCTGGTTATTAATGAAGAATTTTTTTGGGGGGGGGATTTGTGATTTCTTTTCTGGAGTACCTTCGCTATTATACTTATTGAGTTGGAAAATTGTTTCTCTCTTGGTTCTTGAACTTTGCAACTTTACAACCCTGAACGGAACTTTTGGCTCCTGATCTGCCTCATCAGCCTAACCCAGAAAACACCATTTTAGTGGCATTGATTTTAACAGCTAATCATGGCACAAGAAACAGCACTGGCAAGCTTAGAACAAAGGATGGCTTCTCTTGAATCTGTTATACAAACTTTGGTACAAGAAATTAAGGCCCAGAGGGCAGAAAATATTAACTTTAAGAAGGAGTTATTGGACACACGGAAACAAGTGCTGGAGAACACACAGAAGAATGAAGAATTGGAAGGGGGGCTGGTGGGGGCTAAGGGAGAGATTAAAAATGTTACTAATGAGGTTGTGGAAATAAACGGGCATGTGTCTAGGATGGATATGGAAAGAATGACATATTTTTTGAGATTTCAGAATGTTTTTGAGGAACCTGGTGAATGCCTCCCTAATCTCATGAGCACAATTATAGCAGACTATTTACATAAACCTAAGGATGAGAACAGGGGGGACATTGACCTAGCCTACAGAATAAACTCAGCATATGCCAGGATAAATGAAGTACCTAGAGAGATACATGTGAAATTTGTTAGAAGGTCAACCAGAGAGGAAATCCTGAAAGTGCAGAGAGGAAGTCCGTTAATTTACCAACAAAAAGAGGTTGCTATCTTGAAGCAGATCCCTAGAAAGATTAGAGATGCAAGAAGGAAATTTTCCTTCTTGTCTAAAATATTGTTTGATCACGGGATTTGGTTCAAGTGGGTGACACCCGAAGGGATGCTGGTGTTCTGGGAAGGAGGAAGAGTGAGGATTAAAACAGTTGCCGAGGCGGAAGCCTTTTTCAAAAAACACTCCTCTGTCCTGTGGGAAGATTCAGGGGGGGCAGGGGGGGGCCACAGCCCCGCCCACTGGGGGCCTGGAGGAAGAAGTTGAAGACACAATTGCCAAGAGACTTAGATCTAAAAAATAACTTTGCCTTGATTTTTCTGAATAATATTGCATAATATCTGTATTTGGATTTTTGTAAATGACTGACAGCATAGAAGAGAACTTAGGTATATGTACTTGCTTTCACTTTGTAGTGTTACGGAAAATGTTTTTTATTGTTATCAATGTATTTTGAAGTCCCGGAAGGGCCGACGACTTTGACGTGAACGCTCTCAAAATTTCTTTGTATCCCTTACCCCATCCTATGGAAAAATGTAAAACCAATAAAACTTTTTCAATATAAAAAAAAAAAGAATACAGGAAAAAGATCCCCCCTCCCCATTCATTCTTATGGGAGACACAGTTGTTTGGTGGATTGGGATGCTGTTTCTATCCTCCCTCTTTCCAGGTTACATGACCTAAGCCAATGTTGTTACAAAGAGATTGGAAAGAAATTCCCAATCTATTTTCTGCCAGCTTTCACCACCTTGTTTCTTCATTCTTCTTTTTAATTGCCCCATTAATTAATTGTCCCAGGGGGTAAAATGAGCCCCACAGCACTGAACTGATAATGAGGATCCTGATCTCTGATCTTTGCAGGTGAATAAAAAATATTTAGATCTAATAGACGGAAGATTCCCATGCCATCTATACCTCCATCAAATGCATAGCAACTAATACAAGAAGTCCATTAATAAAATAAAATCCGATTAGCTCTTCACAGTGAAGAACAATGCTGATTGTTAGTCAAATAATTTCCCATCATTTGCTGTGGGTTGAGCGGGAGCTGAGGAAGAATAGAATCCCGTCTTTTCCAAACACAATAGTGGTAGATAACAAAAGTTGTTCACCTAATAAAGAATTGCAACTGCCAAAATGTTTCCTGGCTCCACATATCTATCAATTTCTGATAAGGATAGGAATATGACTTTCTGATGCTCCCTTCACACTAAGTATATTCAGTTTATTGGTGACAGCAATCAATTATTTCTATAACAAAACATTTTTCAGTGGCTGATGCTATACTGGGCTCCTGCTGATAAACAAGGAGCTAACCTAATATGAAATCTTATTTCTTAAATTCTTAGGATTCCAGAATTTTATAAGCCTTGCTTGACTACACATCCAAGAAAATAACTTGAGTAAAATGTAGTTGAAATGTAGTTGCCACGGAGAGGAGGAAGGGGGTCAAGCTATTTCCCAAAGCACCTGAAGACCAGACAAGGAATCATGGATGGAAACTGACCAAGGAGAGATTCAGCCTGGAAATAAGGAGGAATTTCCTGACAGGGAGAACAATCCACCCATGGAACAGAAGTTGCCTTCGGAAGTTGTGGGAGCTTCATCATTGGAGGCTTTCAAGAAGAGACTGGACTGCCCTCTTTCAGAAATGGAGTAGGGTCTCCTGCTTCGGCAGGGGGTTGGACTAGATGACCTACAAGGTCCCTTCCAACTCTGTTCATCTGAATCTGAAGTTTTTAATACTCTGGCAAGTCACGTAAGTTATTCTGCCCCCAAACTATCTCTTAAAGGATCAATCCTAGACATTAGCTCACATTCAAAAAAATACAAAGGGAATTTCTGAAGAGATATTTGCTTAGGCTCATCCCTTAATGAACTAGTAGAGCAGACCAGCCATTTATATGTCAAATACTTTATTGGATTTCATACCTAGATGTATGGTGTGTGATCTCACCCCGCACCTCCAAATTAATCAGATTACTCACCCATCAGCACATCAAGTTAAGCCAAAGCAAATATTGTCTTTTGCTGTCTTGAGAATTACCTTGCAAGGTAAGGGCAGTCATTGCTACTTCTGCATAAGATAGGACAAAAATGGAATCTGGGACACAACTTTTAACATAGTTTAAAATGTCTACACAGTTTTTCCTTCCTTTTATAAAAATAAACTATTATATATAGTTTAAAAAAAAATCTGTTCAGCATTTTAAAAATAGAATCAAAGGATTCAGTGCTTTAAGTTGTGCATAACTGATGTGTGATAATAGATGATTGCATAAGAAGCCAGATATAGCAAATGTCCTATCTTTTAATTGGATCATTTTTTCTTTCTTTGCTTTTTCTATCTTTCTTCTTCTGTTATGCATTCTTATATAAAAGTTACACTATAAACCAAATTTTAGTAATTATGGACATTGCAAGGAAATGAATTCCAACAAGAACTTTGTTTCAGAATATATCAGTAACAAGCTTATTTATTACTCATTGTGTAGATCTTGCCTTATTTATATATTTTGATGCCTTCATATAGGCAAAAAGATAGTAGTAACACATACATGCATGCATGAATGAATGAATCAATGAACCAGATGTCATTTGGAGGCTAAATAGGTTTATATCAAATAAACATGTATATTTATGTATAGTACAGAAAATATTTATTTGCATACTTTGCAGCATACACATTTTGCCCATAGCAATGTCAATCTATATAGAGATAATGCATCCTATGTTTGTGAACTGAGCTTCAATATTATCAGATATAAAACTTTAGAAACCCAGTTCTCATACAAATCAGCTACAACAATACATCTACTTCATAGCATAGTAGACTATTTTTCATTCCTCAAAATAGCAGAAAAAAATAATAATGCTAATTTTCAAGAGAAGCTGACACAGAGCTTTCCAGAAAGGGGGTTTAGGTACACATGCAGACTTTCCATTCTATTATTTTACTTGTTTGTTTACACTATTTTAGTTTCTTTCTTTTTATTGTTGTAAGCCCCACAGAGAGAAAGGCAGCAAATAAATTTAACAAACAAAATACATAAATAAAAAAATCTACTATCTCCATTTGCAATGATGGAGTTAGAAATTCTAGTTTCAGAAGATCACACCACAATCTTGATCTTTTTTCTTCCTATTATAAAACTTCTATTAAAAATACTTATTATATGGGCCACACTTATGTTATTTTAGCAAATTCTTGGAGCTGACAGTCTCAGCACATCCTGTGGTTCTCAAGCTACAGGTCATTCCTTTTCTCGGAGTATGTTTCTCACCAAGGATGCCTACATAACATGTATTTTATTCCAACAATAGTTAGAATTAAATTGTTGTTAAATGCGTAAAATATCAAGCTTTTTCTTACAATCCCGAGGAACAAAGAAAACTGTTGGAATATTATTAAAGCTAAATCAGTTAGCAAGAAAGAAGGAGGGCAAACTAGAATATAAATATGAATTAAGTATAGTATTTCAGAAAGCAGTCCAAGTGCGAAATACTTCAGGCAAAAGAACTAAAAATGTAAATTGAATACCTTTAACCATGTGCTGTGAGACAGCTTCTGCTTCCCTAATAATGGGTAACACGAGACGTGCAGAATAAATGCAACATGGTGTCTTGAATAAACTGATATTTTCTTGGATAGAAACATTTGGGGAATAAGCAAGTGAAGACCAAGACTGTTATTTGGAAGAGGTGCACAAATAATACATTTTTTAAAGAAAAAATCTGCCACCAAGGTAGACACTAATTGAATGTTGAAATATCTCAAAATCCAAATTCAAACATTCATACAAGATGACAAGTTTAATATATTAAGTAAGAACCTTTCACTTTATTCCCTTTCAGATAAATGGCATTCTGCACATTACAGAAAAGGAATAAAAATAGTATTTTTTAATTAAATGCAGACATTGAATGCAAGATATAAGAAAAACAAAAGAAAAATAGTTAAAACTACTTTATACCAGCTCACAATATCTTTCCATAACTTTCTATCCTCATAAACCAGGGATGTCCAAACTTGGGAACTTTAAGACTTGTGGACTTCAACTCCCAGAATTCCCCAGCCAGCATAGCTGGCTGGGGAATTCTGGGAGTTGAAGTCCACAAGTCTTAAAGTTCCCAAGTTTGGACATCCTTGTCATAAACCATCCTTGCTTTCATTATGTTCACATACCATTTCATGCATTTATTGAAATCATTTATTGAGCCTTTTCCTAGCCTTCCTCTTCTTCTTGGTGTATTTCATATTCCAACATCAGAAAAACATAATACAATCTAAAATAAAACAAACAAAAATAAAATAAAATAAAAATTATAAATGGTGGCAATGGACCATTCAGTTCATAATATGTAGAGACTAATCCAACAAGGGGGTCTTTGCATGTATTTTATAAATCTATAAAACAAATTATCTTATTTTAATTTAAGATAACGAAAAAGAACGTCTATAGAGGAAATTTTCCTACAGAAATTGTGGGCACATCATCTCTGCAGGTTTTTAAGAAGAGTTTGGACAGCCATTTGTCCAAAGTGCTATACGGTCTCCAGCTTGAATAGGGGGTTGGACTAGAAGACCTCCAACACCCCTTCCAAGTCTATTATTCTATTATTCTGAAACCACTCTTTCTCAGCCACACTCTTTCACAAAATTGTGATAAGGATAAAAAGGGGATATGATGTTTGAAGGCTGGTTTTGGAGACCAATTATGGTTACTCATGCTGTCTAAAGTCCAGAAATGATGGTTATAGCAGTTATTCAACAGCAAGCAAGAAAGCCTCCTAAAACAGATACTAGGCGCCAGCAGGCAGGAAGGCAGCAGCTGATAAATGGATATCTTTGAAATAAAACACAATCATCAAACCATTAGCAATTTTTTCTGATAAGGTCATGGCTAGCAGCAGGAGCAGCAGGGGGGAAAAAGAGTCCTTGATATATATAAAAAAAGTTTTCCCCTACAACTTCTGCCAGTTTAGGAACTCTGAACCTTCTATCATTCAGACTAGCTATAGGCATTAATTCTTTCATTTAGTCTGCCTCGAGGAACCATCTATCTAAATGTCAGCTCTTGAGTGAAGACAGATAAGTCAGAAACAAAAAGCTCATGGCACAGGACTTTGTATGAGTGGGACTGGAGAATACTATGTCTGTATGAAAGCAGTTGCTGAAAGCAGATTCTGATAAAAGACTGGCAAAGCTTTCAGAACATTACGATTTCAAAACAGAGTTCACTTTTCATGACTTTAATGAAGTTATACATGTCCTCCTAAAAATTTCTGGCCACTTGAACTTTTTCCTCCACTCTATAGAATGAACTGTAAATATATACAATACATACATACATACATACATACATACATACATACATACATACATACATACATACATACACAGTATTTGTGGTAATATTCAGAATGTACAGCAGACACATTAGTTATCATAAAGATTTCATTTATTTATTAGATTTTTATGCCACCTTTATTTATTTATGAATAACTCAAGGCACTGAACACTCTTTCCTTCTTCCTAGGTGGAAAGGTGATGTAGGTTGGGCAGAGAGAGAATGACTGGTTTAAAGTCATTCAGTCAACTTTCATGTCTAAGGAAAGACCAGAACTCACAGTCTCCTGGTTTTTAGACCAGCTCTTTAACCACTACACCAAACTAGCTGCAGTGTCCAGAATAGTTTCCATTCTATTAAAAATGTAGATTGTGCTGACAGTAAATTAGTCAAACTCAATACTCTGAATTTCATAGATCTATAACAGGGGTATTAAACTCAAGGCTTAAGAGCTGGCTTCGGCCTGTGGGGTACTTAGATCTGGCCCACAGGGAAACAGCAAAGGGCCAGCCCACAGTACGTCTGCCAGTGAAAATGGGCTCCCAGGCTCCGTTTTCGGCTACCATGGCCTCTTGCAACCTCTGCCAGTGAAAACTGAGCTCAGGAGCCAATTTTCACTAGCGGAGCACTTGGGCCACCACAGGCACCCATGACAAGAGTGACGTCGAGCTGGCCATGGCCACCCCAGCCCCCGAAGGTCAAACACAACTCTGATGCAGCCCTCAAGGAAATTGAGTTTGACACTCCTGATATAAAACATGGAATCTCCAAAAATAACTGATGTTCATAGAGCAAAGCAGACTGATTAGTGCTTGGATAAGAGTTCACTCACAAATTGCAACTGTAGGTATTACCTAAGAACTTAAAAAAAAAACCAACCCCATCCTAAAAAATGGCAACTGGAAACCAGCACTAAATAGGTAAATGGGTACTCTCACCATTGTTAAGACTTAATTTGTTTGCTTAAATTTTCATTAACATTTGTTATGTTAATCCCTAAAACATGTTTGTCTGTTTTACAGATCTGTTCCATACTTTGGATACTTTTAATTCACCACTATTTTGGGTTGGCTCAGTATATTTTTATTACATTAATTTTGGGACATGCCTAATGCCAGCTTTACATATCTATGTTTAAATATTCATGTATTATTACTGGTTATTACATCCACACGGCCGATTCGCTCCCACAGAGAGGGACTTCTCCGGGTACCGTCCACTAGACTTTGTCAGCGGGCGACACCCAGGGGAAGGGCTCTCTCTGTGGCGGGCCCAGTCCTCTGGAACGACCTTCCCCCCGACATTAGAAAAACCACGGACCTCCGCTCCTTCCGTCTAAAACTAAAAACATATCTTTTCTGCTTGGCCGGCCTAGGGTAGTCTCTCTATCTATGGGGTTTTTAGTAAACTTAGCTGGGGATTTAGTGAATTTTAACTGGGAATTTTAGCACAGGGATAATGTTTAATTTGCTTTTAATTATGTGTGTATATTTATTGTTTTTTATCTTCCCTGTGCACCGCTCCGAGTCCCCTCGGGGAGAGGGAGCGGTCTACAAATTAAAATTTATTATTATTATTATTATTATTATTATTATTATTATTATTATTATTATTATTATTATTATTATTATTATTATTATTTACTAAGTTCATGTGTTATTGTTTTATATTAAATAAATATGCAATGCCCAGAAATCCTATGATATGGATATATTAAAATAGTTTTAAAACATAACCACTGTGTTAAAATTCAATTATTCAGATTTCTCATCTGACACAACATTTGGAGCAAATAAAACATTTTGGAATATTTATTGCAATAGTTGAGAATAAAAGTAAGGTACAGTAATCCCTCGTTTTTCGCGTCCTCGTTTTTCGCGGCTTCAGTGCTTCGCGGATTTGTAAAAAATACAGAAAAAATAAAAAATGCATTGGTAGGAGGCAAGCGCCCCCTAGTGGTTGCTTTAAACATGTCCACCAATTCAAGTTTCCTAGCGAATCCTACTTCGCGGATATCCGGTTTTCGCGGACGGGTGCGGTCCCGATTAGCCGCGAAAAACGAGGGATTACTGTATAAGTATTATGTGGCATTGAATCACACATATCTTAAAAGTTACCAAGTTTGAAGAACACTGATGTGTAGTATTGCAATCAAATATGGAAACTTCTCCCTTTTAGTTTTCTGATAATTGTGCCATTCAAGCAATGTCTTCCTAGGTACAGTAACCTAAACCAGAAAAAGATTAACTCTGCAATGCTCCTGAATATACTGTAGCTTGTTCTTTTTCAAAAGCATCTTCTGCTTAATATTCCTTCTGCCTAAAGTATATTACAATAATACAGGGGTGTCAAACTAGCAATGGCACGTTATCATCACGTGATGTATTGCAACTTTTTTCTCCTTCGCTAAACTGAGGTGGGCATGGCCAATGCATGATGCATCTAGCCTGCAGGCCGTGAATTTGATACCCCTACAATAATATAAGCTATTGTATCTTTCTCCTTCTCTCTCTCTGATAATATCAAAGTAGCCACTCTAGTGCAACGTAGCATTGCACTGCTGACTATATTCACATACATACACAAACACATGTATTTTTCTTTTCTGTCATTTTCTTATCTTTTTCAATGCTATTTCAGCCTCTTATGCTTTCTATTAGTTGATACAAGAAAAGGTTCAGGGGGAAAAAACCCAATAAACCCCATTTCTCTGGAGAGTGAGTTAGATATATGGTGCATTTCTCTTGCAAAGCTAAGCTTGAGAACTATCGTTCCAGTACAGCAGAAGATTAAACTCTTATATTCCTCTCCCATCTGGATGTTGCTAATCGTCTCGATCTTGGATGATTGATAATTTATCAAGAAGCACCTGGGAGGAAAAACTGCACATAGTATGTCATTTATAAGAAGAAGAAGGCATTAGGAAACAGCTCAAGCCAAATGAAAATATCAAATGTTGCGTAACCCAAACGAGCACCTAACACCAGTCCTTGAGGTGCACCATGCATCAATTTTTTTGCTGATAAATAAAAGTATTAATACAAAGCCTCAGAAGCACTATGGTAGCTGAGCTTCAGTCTGTTCATTTATTCCCCATTTAGAACGGAGTTCAATATTCCTCTTTGTGTTTCACAGTACTTAGATGCCTGAGCAACTATAATTATACATCATAAGAATAATGATTTCATTAAGACTTATTGGATGGATTAAGTCAGGTACAAGCTAGGATGTTGTAAGACATCATCAAACAGTTTATCTTTCTTCTGTAATTGGAGTTGCAAGACTTGCAGCAAAAGAGCACCAAAAGGTAATTCCAATTTGAGCAAGTCTCTCCCTACATTTCCCTCTAGACACAAATTATTATATTTCTTCTCTGAATCAGATATCTCCCTCCATTCTCAAACTGCTTTAAGCTCAAAGCTATTAAGAGCAAACTCTAATCTTCATGTGCAGCATTAGACTCATCTTTCTTTCTAAATACAACTGAATAGTTGGTGGGAGAATGTTAATTCAGGCACAGAAAAGCATCTAGCACTAAAGTGTAAGCTGGCTAATCTTTTTCAAATCTAACAATAGGAAATTTTGGTCTATCATGATCTAGGATGCTGTTGTACAAATGGCTGAGACAGAGTACATTAACAGGAGCAAAAATCTAGACTCTGGGAGCAAACCTTTCAGGACCAATGTGTGGCTGTGTCATTGTTCAACAGTGACATGTCTACAAATCTGTTAATCATCTTCATCACCACCACTACCATCTCCAGCATTTCCAGTTTTCAAAGTGCCGAAATTTTGAAATATATATTTAAACTTACCCATCACCGATTTTTAGTTGAAAGTATTCAAGACATCTCTATTTCTGTCTCTCTTCCTTTTGTAGTCTGTGATTAAGTCATAAAAACTGCTTAATTGTAATGATACAATTGTGTTTTTATGCCCCAGATAACACAGCTATCTGCTAATTATTTAGATTCCCCCAAGATGACTATTCAGGAATAGAATCAGAATTAACAAAAATAAGTGAAAGAAAATATGCTAAAGCACCAGCATAAATGGCAACAAATGGTGAAGACAGAAAAACATATTCGAATATATTTTCCAGGGAATTGATCTCTTTCCACACTTCCCACAGACACCTGCACACAAACAAATACACACATTTCTGAAAGCATTGTTTTGAAACCACAGTTTTAAAATCTGAGACATTCAGGGCAGCTATAATATAGCAATGAAGGAACACAATGTTTAAACCATTCCACTATAAAATAGTTTCTACCACAGCCCTTTTACTGACACAGTCACCATTGCATGGTTAAAGATCATGGGTCAAGTTTGATCTTTTAAAATGATCTTCAAAACTTTCATTGAAGAGGAATTTCCAGCAGGCAGTAAGAGGTAAGCAGTGAACACTAAGCGACTCAGAAATAGAGCAGCATATTAGAAAAAGATCTTTGATGCAGACTTTCCAACAAGAGGGGGGAGATCCCTCACATTCAATAAAGGACACTTTATCCATTAAAAGGTGAAAAGAGCCATCTTTCAATACAGCTGCAATTTAGCCACCTGAGCAGAACACAATTAGAGTTCAGTTGTTCATCTCTCTCTCTTGTTTCAAAGCTGAGATTTGTCAAGTTAGTTCCAGTCTTAGCTTGAACGTTTGATGATGAATCCATCTTTGTGAAAATGATCATACTGTGATCACAGTTTTCAATGAAGGAATATTAAATTTCCCTAGATGACACTCAATAGTTTGCCTTGTAATGGGATCTCAATCCAATATGTAAGAATTTAAGGAAATCACATTTTCCATGGATAGTACATGGCTGTGGGAGTTTTGCTTTGTTTACCTTTGAAATGAGAGTTACACTGATTATAGAAAGTATATCTTTACTGCTCACCAAAAGATATCACAAAAAAAATGCCTGGAAGATAATGTTCAATATTTAGAGATTATTCTTTGTGCAGAAATCTTTGCAGATACAGTTTTAAAGTTTAGATTAAACTATAATGATCATACAATGGAAAATTCACCTAAAGAACACCAACAAATGAAAATAAACAGTTATTTTATTTCATTTTCAAACTAACAAATTACATTGAATGTTTGGCCTCTTGCCTCCAAATGGTAAAGAGCAAGTTTATCTATAGAAATATTACTAACCAAAGACACAATATCATGAATGCATGTATACAAATGAAACTATGGAATGGACAAACAAATATTTTCAAAAAGTGTATTCCAGGTCTCTGCAATCATATGCTAAATGGAGATGGGAATGAACTTATTACTTATTAATGTAGTAATACATTATCAGCCGCCCTGAGTCCATTTGGAGAAGGGCGGGGTATAAATTTAATAAAATGAAAATGAATGGTAGGTGATTCTGCACTATAATGGTAGTCCTCAATTAACTAATGCCTGTTTAGTGACCATTCAAATTAACAACAAAACTAAATAAATAACTTTGGGACCAGTCCATGTATTTACAATGATTGAAGTATCCCATAGTCTTGTATTCATCATTTGGGCACTTCACATGGTCAGGAAGTCACCATTTGCAAATTTCACAACCAACTTCTGATAAGAAAAATCAATGGAGAAGCCATCAAGAAGTTCCAGGTCATCAGCAAGTGACACTTAATATTGCTTAGTGAAATAGTTGCCAGTCCAAATTGCAGTACCTTAAGTGAGGACTACCTCTATGTTCTTCTACTTATTATAAGCAGAAGTTTTTTGACTTATTTTTGTTTAAATTTGATGCCAGTTCTCTAATATCAACCTTACATGCAAGTTAAATAACATCCATTCTTCAAAGATAGTTGTAAACCAATGCCAGCTCTGCTATGTGTGGATGACACTGTGATTTCTTTTCATTTTCTGAAATTGCCTTACCTAGTCCTTAAGTTTTCCTTATTCTGTGAAGAAGGCCTTGACTTAATTTAAAAATTAAATTGTGCTCTTCTAAAGTTAATATAATGAATATATTTGGCAAATTAATGGGTAACAAATAAAGCAGACAAAACTTTACAATATTTGGGTGTTGTCTTTCACCCAAGCTGTCTTTCTGGAGCTCCTATCTAAACCGTATAACATAGGAAGCCTAGAAAAGCATGATAGTTCTTTTTATTCTTATTTATTTATTTATTTTACTATAGAGGTATATGCTGAGGATATCTCCGTTAGGAGACAGAGCTGTGCAATGGAATTTGCAGCAAGAGATATGTTGCTAGATATTCACACTAATAGTCATAGACACTGATGGCAAAAACAATTAGACTTTAGTTGTGGTGGAAAAATAAACTACTTCTTCACAAACAGTAATAGTTAGCCTTGAATCAAAATACAGTCTATAACTCAAACAGTTGGCTTACAGTCGTTCAATCCATGAACCTCCTTGCTTCTTCGCCTTTCACTGATCTAACCCGACTTCCAGAGTCTCCATTCAAAATGATCAACGTCTGTGATTCCGGCTCTCTCTTATGGCTGAGTTAGGAAGCAGCAGCCAATTATATTATACTGTATCATTTAAAGTTACAGTTACCATTTCAATCATGGCTTATATATATATTGCCAACCCAATACTAGGATTATAGTCCTAACAGTATATTTCAGCAGTTCTTAAATTGTTCAATGGGAAAGTACTCCTCCAATTATTATATGGGACACAACTCCAAAGTTGTGTCATCTTCTGGAACAAATTGAAAGTTCTTGTGTGCGGTTTTTGGAACTTCCACTAAATAGTGGAATTAGGAGCAGTTAGTGAAAATTATATATTACAATTTGTCTTTATTTCTTTGATTCTACATTATAACCCTTTAAGTCGAATGTATAGAGGGCAGCAGAATAGAATAGAATATTGGCCTTTATTGGCCTAATGTGATTGGACACACAAGGAATTTGTCTTTGGTGCATATGCTCTCAGTATTCATAAAAGAAACGATCATTAAGCATAGTCATACATTCATCAACCTTAATTATCATTGAACTTTCCAAGGAAGGAAAATTGTTAAAACCTGTAAGACATTGCTGTCCACACTGTATTGTGTTTTTAATAATTGGTAAGAGTATTTATAAGTTGATAAACTATATGAGCTTGCTCAGGCTAAACTGAAGAGGGCATTTGCACTAGTGTATTTTGATGCAATAGTCTCAACAGTTTTACAGTGCTGCTAATGTGAACTTTCCTTTCTTCAAATGGCATTGTTGATCTGACTTCTGAGAGGTGGAATCAGTCAGCCATGTCTTAATCTACTACCAATATTATAGGAGTGCATGTTTATCACTTGTTATACTCATTCTTGTTTATTATACAAGCAGATCTGCTTCCTATTATATTGTTTTGTTACTGGCTGATACAAACCATGAAATCACATGTTAGATTGCAAAATATTGCTTTCTGGTTTATTGTCTATGCATTGACCAACTGACAATTATCCCCTGCTGTTAGTACGTACGACAAACAATACTGCAGAATACAAATGAATCGCCATAGATTTTAAAAAAGCTCAAAATCCTGGCAGCTCACCCAGCATTTTTGTCCATCTTTCCAGTTCATGAAAGAGGATGGAAAAGGAAAGAAAAATATTTACAAATGATTGACTACACAAATATTGCCAGAGGGAGAGATTTCATTATTGAGCCATACAAATCCTATAGGCCAATCACAATTATGCATCAAATGTATGAGCCAATATTTTAAAAATACATATAGAGACACATACATGTATATTCTGTCCTATATATGTATCCTCTATGTTATCTCCAATAAAGCTGTTTATCTAGACATGTAAGTCTGTAAAACTTTGGCTATAAACAAATTGGCTAGAGAGTTAAGATTTATTGCACAGCCTGGAGTTAAAGCCTGACATCTGACAATTTTCTCACTCAGAAAGTAGAGGAAGTCATAAGAGAATCAGCTACTCTTGACTTAACACTAGTTATTGGAGGGAGACTTGAAAGATGAAGACATAACAGGGTAAACACTGGGGGATATATTATTATATAATGTTAGATATCTTAACTATTTAAGGAAAACTAAAAATCTAATTTTAATAAATTCAAAGTAATAGTAAGTAGGATCCCAAAGCAGGAAAATATTATGCAAAAACTCAAAATGGATAGAGGTCTGCAATGGGAAGAAAAATCACAAATGATTCCAATGACGTATAAAATGAGAACAATGAAAGGTCTCAGTATGTCTGCACAAAATGCTTTGTGAAGATCTGAAATCAATAATGATTATAGGATATACGTAGGAAATGCAAAGCAGGGTCACAAAGAAGACTACATACAAGTAGCCTGGAGCAGCAGAATCCGTGTTAGGCAAGCACACACTTGGAATGAGCTGAAATGAAAGAATGAGGCTAAGAGTAACAAAGTGTGTTTCCAAATAAAAGACAAAGAAAGGGGTCAGTACACCAGCCGTTGTATGCTAACATACAACAAAGAAAAGGCAGTTCTACTTTTTCAGATTTTGAAAGATTTTTGAGTTGAAGGAAATACAAGATGAAAAGAGCAAATATTGACAAAGGGAGGAGAAAAATCCAGCAACATACAGAGTAGCCAACTTAATATCAATATCCGAAAATACTTTAGAGCTGTTCAAAAAGATACGATCTGTAAACCCAATGAAGACAGGGCAGTGAGCATCAGACATCAGCATGGCTTTATAAAGACAAAAAAATGTTGCCAGGCAAGCTTTGTCTCATTCTGATTGTTAACATTTCCAATTGCAGGAATGTTATCAACATAATATATTTTGACTTCAGCAAAGGATTTAACAAAATACCTCACAAAATACATATCAACAAGCTAGATAAGACTGAGTTTGATAGCACAACAATGAAGGGAATATATTTTTGGCTAAAAATCTGTACTTGAAGAATGCTTATCAATGCTTCCTCAATAGTGAGAGGTATCAAGTGAAGAGCCATAGTCCTGGATCCTCTACTCTTTAGTAAGTTTTATTAGTGATTTGAAGTTGTGAAAGGAATGCTTACCAATTCTGTAGGTGACACAAAATTGGATAAGATAATTAATAAAGAAAAACATGTGAATACATTTTGGAATAATGTTGATTATTCGGGTAGATAAATATTGTAAACCGACAGTAGCAAAATAAAATGGTTATAAGTACTACATGTATTCAGTCAAGACTAAAAGATCATCTGTCTGGAGCGCTTTAATTCAGATTCCTCCACTAAGCAGAGTATTGAATTAAATGATGTAAGTGACCCTATTCAGTTCTACAATTCTGCAACAAAGTTATCCACTTCTAGGTTGATGGGAGGGGAGAAAGGTGGTACAATAAGAATCTTCTTGGATTTGGGAGAAAGAAGGTTAAAGAAAGGTTAGTTAATCTTTCATAGGTTTTTTTTAATGCACAATATCAATAACAGTGAAAATTCAGGCAGTGTAGATAAAAAATTGCCAAATTACCGAAGTTATTAAGCTTCTTTAAATTCTGATTTTTCTTTAAAAATGGGGTGTTTGCATGGAATTTAATCACATTTGCAAGCAAAGGACTATGATTACCGACCACCTGATGAAACATTCCCTGTGATTAGAATATATATTTGTAGTCATTCAGTTTTATACCCTCCTTCCCCATTCTCCTACTTCTGGAGAAACAAATTCCCAGAGGCAGTAATTTGTTTCATGGATATATTTGCTTGGTTGTGGCTATTTCATAGGAATCCCACTGTTTATGTTGGCATCATACAGTTTGCCTACATTTGCCCAGTTCAATTTAGTATTCAGCTAAATAAGTGCCTGTCCTTATTGAATATCCTGTTTTTCAATTAAACTTTTAGAGCATTTTATTTTTACAAATAAAAATAGAGCACAAGATCAAGTCAGCCCAATTAAAACAGCACAGCACCACAGAAATACAAAGGAATAAAATGCAATGAAATTCCCTGGCCCTTAAAATAATGTGAAAGTTCCTCTTTCACAGGGAAAACATTTAAAAGAGGCTACCTTCATTAACCTATGAAGCTAAAGCATAGATAAGAACTTCAACAGCTAAGCTTAATATGTGGGCAAATTTATATTGGACTTTAAAAGCAGTGCCATGTTTCTTGAACCTGGATTGTAATAATGCAAGGATAATACAACGGCTCAACAATTCAGGTTGGACATTCAGTTGGAAAGTGATTGCATCTATTGTTGATTTTCCAAACTTAATGTTTTAAATCAAATAATCAAAGAAGTCTATTCTTTCAGATTGAGTTGAGTGTTCACTGGCCTTTTCACATGTACAAATAGTCTCCCCGCCCCTAATAGGTTTGACTTCCTCAACATGATTGGACCAACATGATTTAATAATTGATTTCGAAATCTGAATCATACGGATATGGAAATCCAACCCAAACTCATACTTTGAACTGGATCACTTGACTGATCTAAATCATAAGAAAAATTCAAACTGAATGTGACCCAGTTTCCATGTTCCTACTGGATGGAGATTTTCCATAGCAAATGAATGCTGCTTCATATCTAACTAACTAGTGTAAAACCACAAACCTGGTTAGGAGATCCATGGCTTCTTACAATATGCTTTATGGAAGAGGTATGCTGTACCACAATCTTTCTAACTTGTTAAAGAACAATTGAATTGCTAGCTTTTGATATTTATACGCCAATAGTTCTCCCTACCAAGCATGGCAACAGAAAATCGAATGGTGAATTGGCCACCTGTTTATTCATGGCCTGAAGCACCATTCAGTTTTCCAAGGTACACAATATGAGCCTGGCAGAATTGCTTCCTTTTCCCTTAAGACTCTCACAATGGCATAAAATATGTAAGGTACTGAAGATGATTTTCTTTAAAAAAAAAAAAAGAAAGAAAGAAAAAAGCACACACAGAATCTTGCTAAAGCAACACTGCCTTGACAACACTCACTACTGAAAACATCACTTAAATTGACAAAAAACCCTGTAATAGCGCAAGTGAAAATACAGGGTTAGACAGGTACAGAGATAATGTATGAAGAACATGCTGAGCAAATAACAGCCTTTTGAGAATCAACATTAGCATAATTGCTAAACATGGATAATTGCTGAAATAGCATTTGCTGGCATCATTTGTATTTCCAAATGCAACATTTTCTCCTTCACCAGAAGCAGGAATCCAGCTTTAGCAGACAATCATCAAGAGGGAATTGGCAACATCCAAAAGCCGGAGGCAATGACAAGGATAGATTTGTTAAACAAGTTGGAGTCCAACCATCCTTTTAGTTTCAGGTTGTCATTTTCCACATTGTATGCTTTGTTGTTATTGTTTCAAACCTTTATGTAGCGCCATCTTCTCTGTTAATACTTGATCAGGCTGGACATTTTTTAATCAATTCCTATTGATTTCCTTCTACTGAAATAGGATAAGAAGGTCGCAGATACAATGAGCATTTAGTAGAGTGTATTGAACTAGTCCAAAAGCTGGCAGAAACTTGGCTATAAAACAAGAGAAATAAATGTAGAAACATGCAGAGGAAGCTTTGGCTACAATGGCTTTAATATGCTAGGCTTTTTTTGGTTCTTTTCAAACAGCATATGGCTGTTGTAGCAATAATAGTCAATCAGGCAAGCCAGTGAAATTGAAAAGACAAGCTAATAGGGTATATCAATATCTAAATATTTCTACAGAGAGATGGAAATGAAAAAACTCTGGGTCTCTGACAACAAAAATACAAAACTACTCTCTCCCTATTTTAATAGGAAGTACAAAATCCCAGTATTTTCATTTGGGTTTGAAGTTCTGTGACAGAATGGTGAATATGCTGTCAGTCATCACCATAGCAAGTGATCGATGCTACAAACTGGCAGTACTGCATTTGCTTCTCACTGAAGTAGAAACTTGTATTAAGCAATGAATGATTCAACAGAAAAGGGGTTATATACTCAAAACAAACTCATCCTGATAGGCTGGTGCCTGGATATTTTTCTGATAGAAGTAATAAATTTGGATCCAAGTGCAGAAGTGGACAGCTTGTGCATGCAACCTAGCCAGCTGCAACAACAATGAACACATAAACCACAATTTAGCCATGCAATAAAAATAGGGTTCTTTTACTGTAACTAATAAAAGAGTAAAGAGATCCATTTTTAAAAACCCATCTGCCATAGCTGGCCATGGATCTCCTACTCGCAGGCTGGGATGTAAACAAGTTATATATAAGCTAGTTATGCCTATGGGGAAAACTTATGTTTCCTGCTGTATCAAGATTTATATGTACTATAGTTTTGTAGTCTTTTACTTCATCTGAATCCTCAGATGATTAGGGCTACCATATATCTGGGCTGAAACAATTTGGATGACCCCAAAGCAGCAAATAATTGGAATTTTCTGTATCTCTTTGTTGCAATCTGGTGATCATCTAGATTTTTTTAGGGTTAAGGTAAAGTAATGTGATGATGACTCCAGATGCTTAATACTACAGAGTTTCTTTACCTATTAATTAATAATTGCCTATGATAGAATTTTGAGAAAGTAAATCAAATGCAGGAACCTTCTCCTTGTATTGCAGAGTTAATAAAATGATTTTGAAATATTTAAAGACTTTGAGTAGAAGAGAAGCTATGCTGGCTGTTGCCTAACAGCAACAATAAAAAAGGACATGTTAGTCTCCCTTATTATTCAAAGCCTATTGAACAAAATGTCCTATTCCTGAATATGTTCAGAACTGCACTAATTTCTGAAATAAGCAAGAAAGATGGCCCCCAACCTGGTACAAACATACTCAGGAAAAGCAAATGAGGCATTCAGAAATAACAAAGCAGGAACATTATTTGTCTAATGAAAAATAAATATTTGAAAAGATTCTAGAAAGTGGTGTAATAAATCTATTCAATCTATACCACTATATAATAATAAAAAAGCCACCACTTATTTATTGCATTTATAGATTACTTGCGTATGGCCTCATTTGTGATTTTGGACAGCATATATCTCATAAAATCATACACATCATCACATAGTATAATCAATTAACTGTTATATTATCCGTTCCACCTCGAGCTATATCCAAGTAAGTTATCCTGAGTGAAGTAGCATTTATATAACTAACTAGATCCTTTTGATTTTACTATAAGTATATTAAAACCTCTTACATTTATGTCATGTTAGACATGGATAGGAATTAAAATTACAATAAGCTTAGTATTGACTATTTCCTTTACTTATGCTTTTATTCAATTGGTACATAAAAGATGACTAAGTATATAAACCAGTGATCTGAATCCAATGACATCTATAGGAAGGGTCAACTGCATGATTGAAAGGTCACCATATGTGTAAGTGTATTGACATTGCATGCATATACAAAAGGATGAGTTTCAATCATGCAAAGGTCCTGTTGAGAAAAACTGAGGTGTGGATGCTTGTAAGTGGTATCCACATAAAGATTCTTATAGAGAGGAATGCCATTAGCTGCAATTTGGAGTCCTTGGCTTACATCAGGGGTGTCCAAACTTGGGAATTTTAAGACTTGTGTACTTCAACTCCCAGAATTCCCCAGCCAGCATGTAGTTGAAGTCCACAAGTCTTAAAGTTCCCAAGTTTGGACACCCCTGGCTTAGATGCAACTTATATGGTAGAGCAATTCCATGTGACTATTGATTATTAAAGACTGATTTATAATTAATGTATATCTTCCGAACAGTGAACTGTTTTACTGTGGATATATTATATTATCATTGTATATTTGCTCTCCATCAATGTTTGCTTTCAATATCTAAGGAGTCTTTATTTGAACATTCAATTTGCTAGCAATGAGTAAAGACCAAACATTGAGAAGGGAAAGTATTCTGTATTCTGTATTGGTGGAAAATTATGCTGCATTTGTTAGAAAATAGAACTAGCTGCCTCTCTTCTCCTTGACCCTTTTCTCCTATTGTAAAAATTCAGATGAATACAGTACAAAGGGAGGGAACTGAAACTCAGCATTTTTTTGCAAGAAAAATAATGTCTGAAGCAATAAGAAGAATGTACGTATTTGGAAAAAGATAGCTTGCTTTTTTTTTTAATTTATACCCCGCCCTTCTCCGAAAGGACCCAGGACGGCGCACAGGAATTTAAAAATACATACAAAATCGAATAAAAAATGTAAAAAACTTATTTAATAACCGTCCTGCGCTAAAACCAAATTAAAATCCCCAAAATTTAAAAACTGTCTAAAATAGTCATTGCGGAGGTTACGCTAGGCCGGCCAGATGAAAGAAATGTGTCTTAAGACACTGGCGGAAGAGGCGGAGGTCGGAGATGGTGCGAAGTTCAGGGGGTAGGTCGTTCCAAAGGGCATGAATGATGGACTCTTGCTGTGATACCAATCTCAGTTATTGGGATTCAGGCTATTCGCTGAGAAGGGCCACCTCTGCTAGAGCCAATCCATGTACGAGAAGTTTAATGACTGCTGGAGAAAAACCAATTTTGGGTGAAGGAAATCTGAACAAGAATCTGAACCTTCTGAAAATAAAAATTCTAGGCCTTGAGCCACAAGTATTCCTTCTAAAACTCTGGATATGCATTCATCTTCTCAGTGCACTCTAGTTTTTTTTTCTTCTTCTCAGTCTTCAGTTATAATACTTTGTTTCTTGGTGGCTGATAATTGTCTCAACATTTTGTTAATAATCTTGGGAATCTGATTGTGAGTATTTTTGGTGATTCCTGCTTACTATCTTCTACATTTTCCCTTTTATTTCTAGGAAGGGTTGCTTCATACCACTATGCTCATGTATTTCAGCTATAGATGGCTTTGTTGTTTTGTTTTGCAACATACAATTGCCTTGATAAATTTTGCTTGTACAAGATTTTGTGAAATCATTCCTTTTCATTGACACACTGTAAGTGTTCCAAGTAATGCACTTGCCAAAAACAGAACTCCAAGGCAGGTAGATTCTTCAAAGAACATGTTTATTGGCTACATCATATTGGCACAGCCAGTGAAAACCAATTCTAAAAATTCTTGCAGTTTTCACCTTATTAAAAGAGCAAACATTCCACCCTCCCAGATGTCACTGATCACATTGTTCTCTCCTCCTTCCCTGCCACCTATTGAGATGACCTTAGTTCTCACAAGAAAAACTTTTCGTTTTGACTGTAAGCCAGTCTATCTACTTCTCCCCTCCCTTCCTCCTCTCAGGGTTTGTAGCAACTATGAGGCAGAAAAAAATGGCTTCAGCCAGGTTCACTTCAGAGTTGGCACACACTGCTATAATAGGGACATTATCAAAGAATGAGAAATATTCTTCCTTGTCAAGAAAATTCAGGTATGTACATGGGTGGTTAAGGTGTACATGTGGGTGGAAATAACGTAGGAGAGAATACCTTGTTGCATAAGAGTAGGGTACTGAACTATTTGATCTAATTAGCCAAGTTACACTAAAAGCTAATAAGCATCTCTAGGTTCTGGATTTTGGCTAGGTTTAAGTGAGCATTTTGAGTAGCCATTACTGTCCTTAGTACATAGAGTTGATAATAGCCAGGAGGAAGAGCCAATATGATGGTCTAACCTATTTTGTGAGGAATTATGGTTTGTATAAATACTGTTATAGAGATGATTAAAGTAGGCTACCCATTAAATGTGTTCTTGGGGGGAAACCAGCAAAACATGCATATTTATTGCTTATACTATTTATGCTGTTTGTATTTGTTGTCATGAATTGCACCAGTGGTCTAAAACCAATTTCATTGTATTTATTTTGTACAATGGCAATAAAGGCTATACTACATGAATAATGGAAATAAGCAAGGAAGAAAAAAACCCAACCCTATTTAAGTTTGAATAACTATTACTAACAGTGATGAACTAAATTATATCAAAGGTTGCAACACTCTTCGATCATACTGCATGATTAGGGACTATCTGAATAATCCAACTTCATGTTCCTGGCTCACCACACTCATCTCAAGTAGGAAAAACATTATAACTCCAGAACATCTTTCAGGACTCAAATTAAAATCCAAGATGAATACAAAATTTATATTTTTCTTCTACTCAGTTCTGTCTATTCTCATCACCTTGATTGTTTTGTTTTCCTGGCAATTAGCAGCAGAATGATGAAAAATTTAGAACAGGTATGGAATTAGGAAGCATTTTTCTATCAGCCTAGTATTTGGTATGTTGATTTGCCAATGAGCATAACTTCAGTTGAGATATAACACTAGAGATATAACACTGTTAACCTGAAAACTTCAAGTATTATGTTCTTCTTAATTAATGAATCATGAGCTTTCCATTTAATGGTGGAAAAGCCTGGATGTCTAAGAAGTAATATCAATGCAGGCGTTCTACAGTCTTTTATAGAAAAGTCTTGCACTTAAAAGTCTTAAAATGGGAAAAGAGTCTTTTAATTTTACAAATGCTCTTAGTATTTTTCCTCCCTCTGCTTTCAAAACTGGGTAAAATTGTGAAAAGCAATAAAAAAGAACAAAAAAGACTAATGTATTATGAGCCAAACTGCAGCTCTGTAATGACTACTGAAATTAATTTTCCTCAATTTATTTCTAAAGCATCCAATTTCTCAGTTCTTCTTTCTGAATTTCAGTCTTGGCTTAAGTATTTTGTTCCAAGAAATAAACATCCTCAACTTATTAATAAAAATTATGTTACTCAGATTATTGATGGAAATTCTGAAAAAGGTTATTATGAGGTATTTTGACTTATTCATTTCCTAAATTCATGCTCTCAAGCAAGATATGCTAGGATTAAAAACGTATGACAGCATGATTTTAAAGGAATGTTTTTGAAAAAAATCATGGAACCAGTAATTGATTCCTACCCCATGTTTTTTATCTAGTACAATTAGACTATAATAGAGCTATCTCATCATGTATCTCATGTATCTAAACTCAAATGTATTAATGCACATTTCTCAAAAGTGTCAGAGAACACATATCTTTTGTTCTTTTTCTCTACCTTGAAGTGCTTCCCATGTGTACAAATGGAATATTTATAGTAATTCCACTCTGACCCTGTAAATAGTCTTCTTCAGAAAAACTGGTCTTGCTGTTATATTAGCCACTATTTTAACAATTCAGCCTAAATGAGGCAACAGCCCATTAATAATAGAGCAAGAGCGGCTATTACTGTTCCCTATGAAACAGGAATGGAGCACTAATAGGATTAATGATTGCTCTTTAGTTTTGTTTCTCCCTTGGGCCTGTTTGACGAAATGATATCTTCTTGAAAAACTTCCAGGAATGCAAATAGTATTACTGTTAGGGATAACCAGGATATTGCCCTCAAGTAACTCACAAAAATGGAGTGATGTTGGAATTTTACAATGCTAATGGTACCTTAAAAAATAAAAATAAAAAAATACACTGACTTTTGTTTCTACTTGGAAATCACTTCTGGATTTTGTGCTTAAAATTAAAAAAAATGAAACTTCTACTTTGGGGTTTGCTTATTAGAGAAGTTTACTGTTATAGAAATAAATATTACGTATTAAGTATGCATAAGTAAAAACCTGAAGCTGTAATGTTATTTGTTTTTAGGCTACTGCACTGAAAACGAGTTGGAAGTTAATGCTTTTCTTTATTTTTATCTTTATCCTCTTCCTTTTTTCCTTCATTTTCCCACAATTTTCATTTTCATTTTCATTTTATATTTTGATAAGTTTAATAAAATTATATTCTAAAAATATTTTTTGTGTACTAGTGACACAAATTGCTATTATGCTGCATATAATCTAAATGTAAGTGATCCGAATTAACAATTAAAAATATCAAAGTGGGAAGGATTTTAGAAATAAAAGGAATCAACATATTGCTGATTGTTTCAGCTTCCTCAGACTTAAATACTTGTAGCTGAGAACTGGATAATTCAAGTCTCAAAGGTATATTTTTTTAAGATCAACTTTCTAGAATATAAAGTTATACATTATTATAGCACTTAGAAATCCCATATTTCTTCAGATATGTGAGAACATATTCATGGTATCAGTGGTATTATGAGCAAAGTTATAGGAACAGGATCATAAATAGTGATGCCACCATTTTTAATGTGTTCCAAAGGAATCATCAGCATCAATCGTATGGACAGAAGTAGTTTCACGTGAAGTCTTATTTCCTCAGAGGATCTTAGAAGCATATGTTCTCAATGTATTAAGGAGATAGAAATCAGTAGTGTCAATAACTTTCTGAACCAGATTTCTTTTTTCTTTTAACAACCCTGTAATTCCTTGCATTGGGATGGACTCAGGGCAACTGAACAGAGCCCGAGCGTTTACTGGACAGATACCCTTCCTGATGCCTTTTTTTTTTCTTTTTAAATTTATTTATATACCGCCTCCTCTCCCCGAAGGGACTTGGAGCAGTGCACAGGGAATAAAAACCAATATAAAATACATAGAAAAAATAAATAGTTAAGAAACGAATTAAACAATTGTCCCTGCGCTAAAATCCCCTAAATTAAATTATACTAAAACCCCTAAAGCCCTATAAAAAGATGGGAGCCTAACCTAGGCCTATGTGGAGTTCACAGCAGACAATTACTCATTACACCCAAAGAGAGAAATATGAAGGGCCCAAACTCTCTGAGTTTGCTTGTTTTCTTGAAGACAGTTCATTACCCTAACTAGGTAACATTCAGATAAATATCTGTGGCTACTTAGGATCAAATCACAGCCTCTTGTGAGGTGAGAGCTCCACCTCTAGGTCACCATGCCACTAAATTCTGAATCAGATGATTAGTACAATTTACCCTATTTATGGTTTAAACAACCACTTTCCCTCAGTTTTAGACCAGACACATAAATTAGTCTATAAAATTAAAGCAATCCAAATGTTTGTCGTTTGTGAAGTTTCTATGATCTTCCTTTGAAATGTGAAGTATGGCTCTGAAGCTTGGTGATTTTGGCCAGCATGATTTGAATCAGATTTGGGATTCACTTACCTTCCCTACTGGTTCGCAAATGTGAGTGCACTTGCCATGCATCTGCGCATGCATACCACCTTCTGTGCATACCACCTTCTGTGCATACCACCTTCTGTGCATCGGGGCAGGCCGACTGAGCCTCTTGCAGCTGCTGCTACCAGTTCACCTGAAACAGAGAAAACCAACTGAATACCACTTCTGACTTGAATGATTCTGCAACCTCAAGTTAAACATCTCTTTATTTTGTGCTCTTTGGGGAGATTCTAGAAAAAGGTCCTCCTCTATTGCCTTTTTTAAGCCCTGAGTTCTCCATCTTTTCTCCATTGGTTTTTTCCTGCTCCATCTTTTCTTTATCCCCGCCCCCCTCCCACGTGCAAGGCTGAAGAGAATTCTAGAGAACAGAGCTGGAATCAAAACCATTCGGAAAAGGAAAACTTAGACTGAGTACCATTGCAGAACACCACCAAGGGGATGAACAGAAAGTTTGGGTTCAAGGAAAAGTGCTTTTCTCCAACATCAGCAGAAGCAAGTCTAACAAAGGAGGAAAACTGTGTTCCAAGTTAAGACAATTAAGTTAAGCAACTACAGCAGAAAGAAAGAAGCACCACAAGTGTCATCTATTTGGAAGTTAGGAAACTTTAAGGAACTTTTTGACAGGGACTTTTAAATACATATATTATTGTTATGTTAATTTTATCCCTAGAGCTTTGTTTGGACTCATTTGTACACACATAAATTGCCATGATTCTTTATTGCAATCCCTGATAAATAATAATTAATGTCACTTTGATTAAACTCTCAGGTCCATGTGTCTGGATCATTTCTTATCTTTACTCATCCTCTGACAGAGGTGCCTGCCAAAATGCCAAAAGCAGCACCACACCATTGCAATGCAAGCTCTGACTCTTTGATTAATTTATGTGACATGAAAGGGGAAGAACTGGCATTGTAACTACACAATCCTGCAGCATGGTATATTTGTGTCAAACATATTTTATCAATGCATATTTTCCTAAGATAATATAATATAAGATAACATAAAACTCATACAGTTTATGCCAGGGGTCCCCAACCTTTTTTGCACCAGGGACCGGTTTCATTTTAAAGAAAATTCGGACGAGCTGGCGTAGAGGAGGAGCGGGGGGGGACAGGCGGTGCATGCGCATGTGGGGGGGAGTCGGCTCACTCGGCCCTCTAGGGCCTCCAATGGCACGAACGGCCGCGCTTGCGCTCTCCCGCATCCGGCGCACGCTCTGCCCAGGGGGCTGCCCCCTCCTCCCTCCTCCTCCTCTCCGGCCCTGCGGCCCGATTCCTATCAAGCCACAGACCGGCACCAGTCCACGGACCGGGGGTTGGGGACCCCTGATCTATGCTATACAGTCTCTTCTTTAGAGTTATTTTAACCATTTTCAAAATGTCCAACTAGGTATTCCTTATTTTGTGGTTAGTGCAGTTTATTAGGTCTTTTACTAATATTTTGGACTAAGGTAGTCAGGATGCTTTCAATCAAATCAATCAACAACTTCTTCCCTAGAATCCTATTTGTTCCATTGGCTTTTCCTCAATGGCTTTTTCTCTCAGATTTTTCTATATATGATTCTCTAATATTTTCACCACCAGTAAGTTGTACAGATGGTGCTTCCTGTGTGGTGCTGCTGTGGTCCAACAAACTTGTTGGCTCTTGGCTGCCACCCAATGGAACGTCCAATGCAGCCATTCTTCCTGATGGCATAAATACATTAAGACCAAGAGCTATAGAAAGAATCCAGTTGCCCATTAATCTTCACAATATTAAATTATTATCCAGCTTTATAAAACAAAGCCAGGAAATGGGAAATAATAACAATAAGATAGAGTTAACTTTCCTTTTATAGGCAACCAGTAATATCAACAACACATAAGATAACTATAATTCCTCAGCAATGCTAAGATTATTTTGGACACAAAACAATTGTTACAGAAAGATAATGATTCTGGATAAAATTTTTTTAAAGAATTTGGTCATGGGAATAGGCACTTGTTGAAATACATCTATTTTAGTTTTACTGTACATTAACCAAATTCATACTAAATTCTTCCTTCTTATAGAAAGTCTTAGTTATGGTGCTTAGTACTTAGAAAGGAAATAATATTCTTTCTAGTAAGGAAAGAATACAATTGCATTAGCCATCTTATAGCCAACTAACATAAAATTTTTGTTTTCATTCCAATAAACTTTGCTAAAAGTAAAACCATTCAAAATAGCATTAAAAATGACAAAAGGTTATATGTTTTTCCATGTGACTTCATCTTTTAAAATAATCGATAGGAAAAAAAGGCAGTGTTTTCGCATACGTATTACTTTCCAAGTTACAGACTTTAAAAAGAAGGCAAGGTGGGGGGGGGGGGGGATCCCCAGCATACAGCTAAAAGTCAATTTGACATGAGAGTTCAGTTCTGAAGCCAAATGTCAGGGGGGAAAATAGCCATTGCCAAGTAATAATTTATATAGAGAGGAAAAGGACATAATGAGAGAATGTTTGATATTTGGAGTCATTAAACAGCTCGAAAGATGGTTTGATGAGGATAAACAAGTTATCTTGGTAACTCCGATGACAAAACTCTGAACGTAATATTGACAACAGCAAACAGAAAGGGGACAAAAGGCTAATACAGATCAATTCCGTTCTAATGCCAATTGTAAAGTCACAATGCTCCTCTTCCTAAGCTGCCTAAATAAAGGCTATCCTTGGTAGTTGCTGTACAACCAAGGTTAAATTAAACAAATGTGTTTACCTATTTATAAAATAAAATGTGGATGAATTATTTTATTGTTATTAAAAATTCAGCAAACTCTTAAAAGACCTTTATACTGTTATACACATACATAACTAATTCTAAAAATGGAATAGCATATAAAAGTATTGATTTTTTTTTCAAAATCAAGGAAGTATCTTTCTCCTAGAGAAATGGAAGTTCTTGATTTGTTAGATTATTTTAAACACATTTTATATCCATCAATATGTTGTCTGTTTCACTGTCAGACTACATGACGTATGCTTTAATCTCATGAATGAAGGCAAATATACATGCCCTATGATAATGATACAAACTTGAATTTGGGTCAGTCATTGAGACCAGAGATTTACTCTTCAAAACTTTCAGATTCATGTTAGAGCCTATCATTAGGGAATTTCTCTACTGGAATATGTGATTTGGGTTGTTCTGTTAGTCATGTTTATGTGTTGCCTTTCTATTGGCTAATTGGTATGTTGATGACAGTTAGTTGTTGTTTCCTTGGATATATTAAAATAATTAGCACTTAGCACTTAGACTTATATACCACTTTACAGTGCTCTACAGCCCTCTCTAAGCGGTTTACAGATATTGTCCCCAACAATCTGGCTCCTCATTTTACCTACCTCAGAAGGAAGGATGGAGTTAACCTTGAGCCTGGTGAAATTCAATTTGTCAAACTGCTGGCAGCTGGTGATCAGCAGAAGTAGCCTGAAGTACTGCACTCTAACGACTGTGCCTCTACGTCTCATTTCCAAATCTGTGGAAAATGTATATTTTTATTTTTATATGTGTCAGATGTGCTTCATTATAGTATAATGGAAATGACAGCCAATCAAAAATCATCAACACACCAATCAGCAATAAGAAGGCATCACATAAACACAACTCACAGAACAGCGTAAATTCCAGTGGAGAAATTTCCTGAAGATGGGGTCCAGCATCAGTCCAAAAGCTCGGAAGAGGACATGTCTGGTCTCAGTGACTGATCCAAATTCTATTATGCATGATTTGCTCTATCTACAGTTGTGAAAGTTGTTCCTTAAAAAGCAAGGCATTAAGAAAATCGACTTCTTTATGCTGTGGTGTTGAAGAAGGCTGGAGGAGGCTCCTGCATATTCCTCAGACAGCAAAGATGACTAACAAGGAAGTACTGCAGTGCATAACATCAGAGATGTCACTGGAAGGAAAAATCACAGAACTGTGTCTCACTTATTTTGTTAATGAAATGTGGGGGAATTCCTTGGAAAAAGCAATTATGCTGTGAAGAATTAGTGGTAAAAGGAAACCAGTCCACAGTGGCTGGATACCTCAAAGCTAACACGAGGCAGAGCATATAACAACTCAAAGAAGTAGTGCAAGATCAGAAGGCATAGAGAGACCTGACTCAAAGAATCGCCAAGAGTCAGACACAACTGAATGGATAACATCATCATCAATCTATTTTCTCAATGCTATTTTCTCCTAAAGAATTCAAGCATTTTTCTCCTTGAATTTTGAGCAGTTGTAATTTTTTATGTGCTGTTGAGTATATCAGACTTGAAAACTTGTGTGACATTGCCGGGAAGTGCATGCCAGTTATGTAAATATGAGAAATTAATGCATGGTAGCTTCTGCATAATTGAGTATGAGGAATACAAACTCATTGGAAGACTCAATACATAAAAACATTTAGTTACAAGATAACTCACCAAAAGGAAAAAGACATCCAGATCTATGCTTATCTCAAAGAATATAGATAGGAATATTTGAAAAATATTAAATTCACAAGACTGAAGGAATTATCGTTCACATCTTTATATGGTTCTGTATAAGAAAGCTATAAAAAAGGTAACACTCATGGTAGTAAATAATGCAAAATTTTGTTGGTTACCAAGACATACAGTATATTCTCCCTAGTAATGTGTATGCTGTTTTGTCTATGGTATAACGTATATGATTTAAAAAATGTGAGCAGCATGACTCACATAAGGAAGGGATTTCAATGCAAATCCTGCTATTGCTATTTGCTAAGCATTGGTCCTATTCATTTTCATACTAAACATTGGCCCGTTAAAATTTCTCAAATATTCTCAGGAAATCTAAATCTATGAAACTTATTCGAGTCCTATAATTGTTTCATATTAGTAACTGAGAATCTTAAATGGTTGTGGGACCATTTAAGATGAATGTGGAATACTGTATATCCTTTAAAGGGCTGTAAAAGACTTATGCTTAGCTTTAGTTTCTTTAGTCTTCTTTGCAAAGAATTTGCAAAAATAAAATATATTTGATTGAAAGTTGCAATTGGAGTTGGAGTTCTTAAGTCTTCACTGGTTCCCAGCCACTTCGTGATCAATGAGTGCCTTCTTGTAATCAGTAAGTATGATGACTTCAATAGAGATAGGCAGGAACCATTACCAAGACAAAAAGGGCTGAAGCACTTTTTTTTAAGTCAAGAAAGAGATTACATTCAGAAGACTCTCAAACAGATACCTCCCTAATTTACTGAACTATAAAAAGGAGAAGATATAGCCCAATCAGACTTGCAAGATTCTAGACAATTATAGACAATTTCAATAAAAGATATTTGAGCCTTTCTGTAGAGTTGATTTCCTTGTCCTGGTCTATTTTATGCAGTTGTCATCTCATCTACTTTTCTATTCATCTAAGTAATCTCAAGAGAAGGATGATTTTCCCTTATCAGACTTTTGTTCCTTGCTCTTCTAGCAACAATGATAACTCAGTGGGAAAGAATTCCAAGAGAGATCCATGAGTCCAGATGAAAAGATGTATTTTTCAATTGGAATAATAGAGTTCAAAGCTCTCATAGGATGGTGGATTCATTAGGCTTAGTAGTAGTGTTACAGTTTATTAGAATAGGGGTACAGTATTAATCAGGGGTGTGCATAAGAACACCAACATGCCTCTGTCCCTCTTCTACTGTCTCCATTTATTCGTACCCATTAGGTTTATACTTATACCTATTATCTTTTACATGTTTGACAAACTAAATAAAAATAATAACCCTTCTTATTCTAGACCAGTGGTAGTCAACCTGGTCCCTACCGCCCACTAATGGGCGTGCCAGCTTTCATGGTGGGCGGTAGGGGTTTTGTCCGATACTGAAGCACTTTCCTTTTTTTAACTTAATTGACTTCCCTACTTTATAAATCACCATTACTATGGAACCAGTGGGAAGTTAGAAAATTTTACTACTAAGAGAGTTACAAAAGTGGGCGGTAGGTATAAAAAGGTTGACTACCCCTGTTCTAAACAGAGATCACGCTGAACTAAATCTACTATTTGGCAGAATTATAATAATGAATGAAGAACACATAGACCAGGGAAGGAATTGTCAATGGATCTTTAAAAAAAAATCAGCTCATGGTTATACTTCCCAATTTAGATTTAATTAGCACTTTAATTAAAAAAAATAGAAATCATGATCAGCATGCTGACTTCCTTGCTGTTTAAGTAAGCTTAGTTTATGTCACTGTGTTAATGTTCTGATTCTCATTTTGATAAAATATGTTCTAGCATTTTCCCCTCAGTATGATATGACAAAGATCAATTACAAAACTATTAAACATCAATTAGTGTATTTGGAACTATGTACAAAATGATTGTGCAAAAAGCTACCTTGTTATATGCCATTTGTACAGAGAAATGCTGGTTAAATGTTTAATGAACGTGTGGGGAAAGTAATTAGCAATCATTCTGCACATACCAAATACAGTTTGTTTAGAACACTAAAGTGGAAAAGATAGGAATTTAATTCTTCTGTGAGAATAGAGGCTAATTGTTTTTTAAACAATTAGATTACCTTACCAGATATCCTCAATCAGTGTGGTCCTATCTAGCCAAGGAACCCGGTTTAAGGAAAGATATTTTCCAGTGGACTGTGTTTTGGCATTCAGCTATAACTGTTACTTTTCCCATTTAATATATTTATGTTTTCCCAGAAATGGCTCAATATCTCTGTATGCCTAGGAATTATGATCTGATATTCTGCATAGTTTACAAATATACCTTCTTGTTTAGTGGCTCAATCCATTCCAGCAATTTTAAAGCAAAATGGTTGCTAAGTGAACCACATGACACACACAAATGCATGCACACAAAACACAAAGACTCTGAAAAATCATTGGTTGCTGCTTTCTCAGTTAGATAAAGCCCTCGCTCCTACTGTGTCTATGATCCTTGAGCCATTTTGTATTCCTTTTTTTTTTTTTGCTCCCTCACAGAAGGCAGAGATTTAAATTAATAGCAATCTTTAATTTAAAACTTCCCTAAAATGGGCTAGCTTCAAGTTAACAAGCTACGCTCTGTGATTTAATTAAGTGATTAGAACTGGCCAGCCCTCAGGTATTGCTGCCTGAAACTGACCAGCCCTTAATCAGTTTCACGCTGAAGGATTTTGTTATCAGGCACATGTGGTTTAGTGCATGCATTAAGTCAAAAATAAATGTTTATTACTTTTTTATTATTGTGTACATATAAATTCTTGCTAACCACTAAATGACTGTAAAATGTACAAATAATAATTATAATTAAATAGAAATGGAAACTAACCAGACGACTTACCTATCTGTAAAGGAACAACTTAATCTTCCAGTTTTAATTTCTTCATATTCTTTATTTTTAAAATAAAATTGCATCCATCCATACTACAACTGCTTGACTTCTTAGTGTACTTTTCTATGCACTATGGTTTTTTCCTGTCCAATGCTAAAGCATACATCTAATACATCTAATAGCCACAAATTAGCAGTATGTATTACATTTAGATTATGAATGATGTGATTTAACTATTAAAAATGTGAGAGTGAATTTATGTCACTGATTAGGACTATATACCAAATGTATACACTTTTAAATTCAATAAGTCTTAGAAATATATGTGATATGAATTAAAATATGCACATATGTCATGGGAAATAATGCTCAATTTGATTTGTGAATTTGAACAGCACTATTAATTTCTGCTGTGAACTTCGAGTGTGAAGACTTTCCTGAATATGTATCGAAGAAATCTGAGAAATTAATGAAAATTATATGGTTGAAAAGAGCCTAACAAAATGTCATATCTCTTGCACCAATGAACAACTTCAGTGGCTGCCTCTGAAGAAGGTGGGCAGAATAATAGGTATTCTGATATAAGAGATAAGAAAACAGCACAAACTGCTAACTAACAAATTAAAGCATGAAATCCAAAGAAGTAATAGGTAAATGTAAGAGGTAAAACATTTTTATTTAAGTATATTCTGCTATATGTTTACTCAAAAGTAAATATAAGTTGGTTTTTGCCCAAACCACTGTTTTTAGGACTGTATGGCTTAGTTTAACTTAGCATGTAATATCCAATAAGACCTTCATATTTTTTTTTCATCCTATAATAATAGCATTGCACTATAATTTATGCCTGAGTCAAAATTACACTGAGTACGGGATTAGTCAGGGACATATTCAAGTTAGTAGTTCATACTGAAATGGATCAAATAGCAAAGTGATTACCGCACTGTGTACATACAAATCTTTGAACAATGACCAGCACTAGCAGGCAAGTACAACTACTAATATTAGTATGCAAGTATATATTTCTTTAGTTTCCTTAAGCATTTAGCAGATTTAGAAGGAACTCTTTCTCTGTTTATTAAGTTTAATATTCTACCTCCTACCTAAGCCGCTAATAGTTTGCTACAATAAAACATAGAATATCCACTTAAAATTGAAATATTAAATATGAATTAAAATGAGCAACATGTAGCAGAAGAAAAACGTTTTCTTCTGATTTGCCACAAGATATCAACCTTGTACTCTCAGCTGCTTGTAGTAGTAACCAGATTTTGTAACACAAGCATGTAGCTCCTCTACATTTAACATTCATGCTATATGCATGGATAACTAAATTCTTATGTTTACTCCCTGTACAATTTATGGGCATTCAAGAAAGGAGAAAGTGATTAATACACTTACTCTGGTAAGAGCTTGCTTTTTGTTTAATGCATAGGAAAGAGTGTTAAATCTCAAAGAGAGAGAGAGAGAGAGAATGAGAGAGAGAAAGAGATGGTGCTGTGGTGGTAAAAGATACCTTCCCAGACATAGGTAAGATGAATTCCCTACCAAACCTTTGAGATGCTCCTTATACAGTAGTTGAAAGAAAAAAATTATAGCAAGCTTTATTGATCCTGCGTAATATTGTTGGGAGTTCAGTATATATTAACTATATACCTTTAATAAAATTATGTTGTTACTTCAGTAATTTGGTTCTGTTGTACTGTGGCCACAACAATGCATACACCTTTGTTCAATAATGATCACCTTGAAATCAGTAATAATATGCTGGGCTGCTAAAGTGTCCCTCCGTAAGAGGTTGAAGGAATCAGGATCTGCTAAATTGTTTAGCAGGTGGTTTCCTGCTAAATAACAACATAAGTGTTCTAAATAACTGATCATCAGTAACACTGGCCTCAAACGTGGCAGTTCACATATAGGATGGAGTCTCCCACCAGGGGTGTGTGTGTGTGTGTGTGATTTATATATATTGGAGGCCTAGAGCTAGAAGGCAATGACAAGATATGCCTTCTGCCATAGCGATGTCACCATAACCTAAAACTCCACTCCAAAACTGGCATCAGCCTACCAAAAAACTTTCCCCTTCATAATCCTCTGATCTTCACTCTGTAATACTACTGCATGGGGGATGGGAAATAGAGCAATTAATTATTACGCTTACCGAAGCAATTATTTAATAAGGCTCTGGATTTCATTTAAAGCCATTTCAGCCTCTTGTGTCTTTATTCTCAGGTGCCAGCAGCAAATGAGTAAAGCAGTTTAAGTTTAAACATGAGAAAGAAAAGGAAAATGATTAAGGCACCAGAGAGTGTATATCTACCAAGCAAACAGGCTGATTACGTCAAGAGACAAGAAGAGCAGCACTTGGAAATCAATACAGATGAGGCTTTGAAAAGGTTGACTGAATGCACTGGATTAGCTATTGATTTTTGTCATTTTCACAGCTAGAGCTGTGCTCTCCACCCACTGAGGCCATTAAACACGGAGACCTTAAACCTCTAATCCCTTGCTAATAACAAACAAGAAAATGACCTGAAAGCTAAAGATCTAACAGAATGTCCAATAGCTTCACTACCATATTGAGTGTAGAAAGCTATCCTGAGAAAGCTTGGGGATTCTGACTGGAAATAAAATGCAGTCTGGATACTGACATGGATCATTAAGCGAAAAATTGGAGCTTAAATTTTTCAATGTAACCAGGGTGGCTTCTTTTCCACCCAAGTACTTTTGAGAAGGTAGGATAGTTTATTTAGTTACATTGAATTTGATTGAGGACATCTGAAATAAATTCATTTTGGGAGTTTTAGTGATTTCTAAGAAAGAATCCATCCAACAATAATGGAGTCAATGATGGTTTGGAAGCCAGAAGAAGGAAGCCCAAAGACATGTAGAGTACTCAGAAAGATAAGGATAGAACTAAGCAGTTCCTATGCTATCCATACAGAAAGTAGCAACTTTTGATCCTAATGAAAGTTCCCCATGTTGTGTTTCCTAATCTGTTTAAACCAGATGCTGGCTGGGGAATTCTGGGAATTGAAGTCCACAAGTCTTAAAGTTCCCAAGTTTGGACACCCCTGGTTTAAACTCAATCCTTATTATTTATTTTTATTTATCAAATTTTAAAACCAGCAATAACCCTCATAAAAGGATTCTGTGGGACAGGACATTCTGATGCTTCAACTTGTCATCCTGGTGATTCATAGATGCAGCATGCAAACTCTGCCCAGAGACTGGAGTTTGATCCTTCCAAGGTCAGTAAAATGAGGACCCAAATTGTTGGGGGCAATATGCAAATAATGCTTATTTTGAAAACAGTCCATAGAGTGCTATAACATGCTATATTGGGGGTGTACAAGTCTAAATGCTAGTGTTATTGTTTCCATATCTGCCCTTCCTCCATGTCTAATTCCTTACCAAAAAGTAAAAGTACACATGCTAACCAAATCACTATCTTTCCACAATGCTCAAAATATGAACATTGGAGAGCAACTTCACTAAGAATTTTTATTTATTCATGTTCTTGTGGTTTCCCTCTCTATGCCTTCCAAGACATACTCTCCTTGCCAAACAATGTCAGCACAAGTGACTATCAGATGAAACTCTGGTCTTTCTAGCAGGCAAAGCACAGCTGGTCATGGGGACATAATGCCTTGTGACCAGATGGGAAAGATGGTCCTTCAGTAAACCAATTAGACTCCTATAGAGAGTAGGAATCGCCCATCTCCCTAAGGTTTCCCCTCCATGCAAATTAGATTATTTGTATTGTATTTTCTCATGGAAATCAGCATGTTCCTGCTGTAATGCTCTTAGCCCAAGGTCACTATAGAGAATTTGATATAATGGTTTCCATGTATCCAAACTGGTAATTTAAAGATTAGTGTGACATGGCCCTGGTTAAATGTCTTGCAGAATATCCTTGAGACTGAATTCAGCAAGATTATACTTTTGGGGGGATATTATCTTCAAGGATAGTCCTGAAAGACTACATTTCAACAATCTAGCAATGAGTTTACTGACATTTGAAGCCTGGCTAATGAAATTCAAGCAGAGAACAGAACAGCCCCTTCAATCATTTCTCACGATGGGATTACAATACAATACAATACAATACAATACAATACAATACAATACAATACAATACAATACAATACAATACAATACAATACAATACAATACAATACAATACAATACAACACAACACAACACAACACAACACAACACAACACAACACAATACAATAGCAGAGTTGGAAGGGACCTTGGAGGTCTTCTAGTCCAACCCCCTGTGTGGGCAGGAACCCTATACCATTTCAGACAAATGGCTATCTAACATCTTCTTAAAGACTTCCAGGGTTGGGGGGCATTCACAACTTCTGGAGGCAAGCTGTTCCAGAGGTTAATTGTTCTAACTGTCAGGAAATTTCTCCTTAGTTCTAAGTTGCTTCTCTCCTTGATTAGTTTCCACCCATTGCTTTTTGTCCTGCTCCCAGGTGCCTTGGAGAATAGTTTGACTCCCTCTTCTCTGTGGCACCCTCTGAGGTATCGGAACACTGATATCATGTCTCCCCTGGTCCTTCTCTTCATCAAACTAGACATACCCAGTTCCTGCAACCGTTCTTCATATGTTTTAGCCTCCAGTCCCCTAATCATCTTGGTTGCTCTTCTCTGCACTTTTTCCAGAGTCTCCACGTCTTTTCTACATCGTGGCGACCAAAACTGTATGCAGTATTCCAAGTGTGGCCTTACCAAGGCACTATACAGTGGCATTAACACTTCACATGATCTAGATTCTATCCCTCTGTTTATGCAGCCTAGAACTGTGTTGGCTTTTTTGGCAGCTGCTGCACACTGCTGGCTCATATTTAAATGGTTGTCCACTAGGATTCCAAGATCCCTCTCACAGTTGCTACTATTGAGCAAGGTACCACCTATACTGTACCTGTGCATTTTGTTTTTCTTGCCTAAATGTAGAACCTTACTTTTTTCACAATTGAATTTCATTTTGTTAGATAGTGATTAACTTAAAGGTATACAGCTCCCTTGTTGTTAGGTTGATAATATCATGTGTGACAATAGTTTTTGAAGCAGTAAATGTTTCACAGTCTCCCTTTTCTTCCCATGAATACAGCAAGAGGAACAGAAAGGGTCAAATAAATACCTCATGTTTCTGAAATATGATGGTAAAGGATAAGTACTTTGAATTTCTTTCATATATTCATATCTATTCTAATTGTTTATGCTATAGAAGAATAGAAAATGATTATTGCCAGTATGTAAAACAAAATGGGTTCTGCTAGAATTCATTAGGTTTTGCTTTAATTTTGATTTTGGTTTTGTTATTCTTACAAGAAGAGGAGGTAATGTTTTTAGATAGGAAGCATGATAAAAGGCAATTGAGATGTATCAACTGATTCACAGAATGTCTGTTATATACACAAATTACTCTCAAAACCATACAATGTCAGGATTTGATGTCTTCAGATTTTCATTCAAGAAGAAAATAGGACCAACAGTAGTTAAAACACATTCTTATTCTTGATTACTTATGTTGCCAAGTATTCCAGAACTCCAGCAATTTCATATAATGTAACTGAAATAAAATAATCATACTTCTTTTATGAATTGCAGCTTTTGACCAACACAAAAGACTAAGACAGCAGACATAGGCTGTAGATCACCTCTTGTAATTTTTCACCTGCTCTAAAGTCATATTGGCTATTCTGTGACCAGCAATTAGGTGGCAATTTTCTATCAGCTCCAAACCTGTGCTTGTACTGTCTGAAGGATGGAATAGATCTGAAAATTGCCAAAACAGCCTGAATCTGTGTCAGGGATGCTTTACACTAACTTTGAAAGGTGTTTGTTTGTTTTAGTGCCTTCAAATCAATATCGACTTCTGGTAACTGCCTGGGCTAATCACTGCAACATTTTGAGAAGTAGTTTGCCGTTGCCTACTTCCTAGGGCTGAGAGACAGTGACTGGGCCAATGTCAGTTGGCTGGCTTCATACTTTAAGTTGAGATTAGAAGATAATTGTATCCTATTTATTTGTTTGAATAAGGTCAGCTTTCATGGATTTTTTTCACAATATTTCCCAAGATATTGTTCATGCACTTTTTCTTTTATAACCAGAATTTTCAGAATCTGACGCTAAATGAAAATGGTTTCTCCTCACCTTATTTATGGTATCAAAATTCATTGTAGAACAACCACTTAATTTTTGGGAAAATCAAAATCAATTTGATTTCTAAAGTCTCTAGATAATGTGTCACCTAATGGCCTGCATCTGAGATGGATTGTTCCTAATGGCCAGTGAGTATGAGCGCACGCTCATGTGTCATACCGCCTCTGCGATGCTCCAGCTGCTCAACGGTATCCAGTGCTCTGGGCAGGCTCAGGTACACCCGTACCGGGGCATACTGCCTGCAACCCACCACTTCTATTGCCATACATTTGGTCTGCCTCTGGGGTGAAAATCTACAACTCTCTACTCAGACAAGAAAAAAAAAAATCTTCATAGAGATGCTTGTGACCAACCAGTTAGTTTCAGCATTCTAAGAGTCCACACCTCTGCAATTCTTCACACCACTCATTAGAACAGGAGTGAAGAATTGGAAGAGCTTAAAGGCTGTACTTGTTCTTTTTTTAGTGATATGATACTCTGAAAAACAATTAAGTCTAGGAGATAAAAATGGATAACATTTGATTTAATTTCAAATCATTTAAACCTTAAAAGACACAAACACACACATAGATAGATAGATAGATAGATAGATAGATAGATAGATAGATAGATAGATAGATAGATAGATAATTTAATTTCTAGACCGCTCCCTCTCCCCATACATACATACATACATACATACATACATACATACATACATACATACATACATACACACCGTTATCATGATGGTTGTCATGTATTTGTTTTTCCTTCAATCACATTTAGAATTACAATTTTGCTGCCAACCTTTGAAGGTGTACTGGGAGTCACACCCAAGACTTATCTATACTGTATGAAATTCTGAAGTCTCAAGGTGCTTCTTTGAATTAGTAAAGGTGATTTCACTTTCAAAAGAAACAATAACTTTTGTTGTTCTCTTGCCATTCCCAGCTCTTTTATGATCATTATTTTACTATGATTTCCAAGGACCCGTGTGATATTGAGATGGCCACATCTGCCAGAGCATAAAGCCCCCTTGAGAAGCAATTCTTTTCATACACTCAGCATAGTAGACTTTGGCAAGCTTTTCTCTTCACTTCTGAAGAACTGGCATTCTTACCTAGCCAGATGTTTCATGTCTGCAAAGGTGCTAAAGCCACAAGGTGAAAGAAACATGAAACTTGCTATTTATTTCACAGGAGGTAGAACACATTTTTTTTGTTTTATCTCTTTCCAGACAGTTAGGTTGCTTTAAGCTTTCAGCTTGTGCATAATTCTTCTTCAAATTAAATTCTCTTATAGAAGCCAACCATAATACACACCAGGTTGTCAGCTCATTACTTTTACATCCTTTCTTAGTTTGTTTATGTGAGCAGAAGTTTAATTACAACAATCTATTGTGGAGGCAGCAGGAAGAAGTCTACCTGAAGGTGTGCATTTGTGTTCTATTGTTCTATTTTTAAAGTTCTTACTTCAAAGTTCTTAAGTAATTTCCATCTGCAAAAGAGCCACTTTTTCCTTATATAAACAGTGGCATGGGGAAAAAAATATATTTTTCTTTTTAAAAGCCATTTAAGAATTTATCTTGTTTCTAAAATAGGTTTGGAATGGGCCTAAAGCTATTATCAGTAATAGCGATATGTTATCTTTAATTTGAAACCATCACATGACTTATCTAGTGTTTTGAGTCAAAATCAGCAATTTTGTCAGGACAAACCAGAAAATTTCACACGTTTAATAAATCAGGATCTTCGTCTTTGGGGAAAAATAAAATAATGTATTCATTCATTCAAGTCAGGATAAAACCCTCACATTAAAAAAAACTACAGTAAACCACAATCACAGTTTGCAGAGCTTATTTGCTTCACACAGTAAAAGTCATAATCAAACAACACACATTGGAGGTGAAAGTGTTAGACTGAGGGACAAGGTTCCTTTCATTAGCAAAGGCAAACAGTTACTCTGTTTTGCCTAATTAGTCCTTTGGCCCAATGCTTATGATATTTATCAGGAATAAGAATGTCTGTATATTCATGGGCTTAGTAATAGGCATATCTCCAGATACGACTATTCTTATCACCCTTTTATAAGAGTTGACATATGAACTTCTTTTCTTCCCAAATAAAGTACACTGTTTATCCAGCCAAGTAGCCAGTGATTTTATGTCTCACCACAGATGACACAAACTGAATGTTATACTTCAGGCAATAGATACTTACCATAAAACAATATTAGGCCATAAATCCCAATACATTTTGTTACTTGAAAAGGAAGACAAAATGGGATATGAATTATAGAGGTTCCTTCATTTCTTGTGTTATAAAGTAAAGGATTTAGGACTGGAAAAATATCTTCAGCACATATTTATTTAATAAGACATAATTTAAGAACTGGAGTGTCTGATTGCAGCATGAAACATAATGTAATGTGTATTTGTGAGTGTGATATGTTGAAAGTAGTTGTATATGTTAAGAAAGTAGTAGATTTAGAGTAGGATATTATTTTGTATTATTTTCATTGCCAGTAGTTCTCATTAGTCAGTGAATTTGTTTCATTTCTCTGGCTTGTTTATAGTTCAGTGTTATAGCCCATTAATAGTGTCTGCATAATGAAGTATACAGTAGATATGAATCCCTGGTTTACATTTCTTGGGGGGGAGGGGAGGGAGTGTAAAGTCTAAGACTTTCATAAAAATGTCCCAGCTGCACAACATGAGGTTGAATGTCCCTAATTTTGGTTAGGAGATATATTCTAGTTTTGAAATGAAACATTATAATTTGTTACTATTGTCTGTGAGTTACTCAGATATTTCACCTTGATTTGGGTGATTAGTAAGCCTGTGACATCTAGAACTCTCAGAGGACAAACTGTGGTCACAAGCAAATTAATATATGTTTAACAATGACATTTATTGTTCTTCTGCTTATGAATGAAATATGTTTGAATAAGCTAATTCATCACTGCCCTCCTAGTACATTCTTCCTTTAGTTTATTTCTCATCTGTCTGATCCACTCCTTTCTATGTTGATTCAATGTCAGTCAATGTTTATGATCAAAGATCAGAGACCAAACACACAAGGAATACTCAGTTAAAAATTCTAGACTAAAATAAAAGATATATAACATCTATATTAAAATCACAATTTGGCATCCAATCTGTCAGTTGCACATGAGCAAAACACAGCATGGTCTAACTATAACATAATATCAATCCTTAAAATATAAAGCCCATAGTGATTAAATACTAAAATGCAAGAGAGTGATAATGCAAAAAGATTTGTTGCATTAATTGTGTAAAATAGCAATGATGGATTAATCACCTGTTTCCAACGAATCCCCAGTGCTCCTACACAGAATCTAACCACCTGCACTGTAATCACAGTCTGTTCATTCTTAAGCAGCCACTGGAGATAAGTTGTGCTGGAATGGCCAGGATACCTATCAATTATTGGGAGGATAATTTTTTTTTGGGGGGGGGGGATATTGCTATAAAAAGAGCATTGAAGGAGTATATGTCCAATGGTCTCCACCTCTCCAGAGCCACAAGGACAGAGTCTTTCAATCAGTGGTGTCTTTTTGCCGTTCAGGGTAGCTAATAGAAGTGCATGGCACTAAGCAAATGAACTTTCTTTCTAATAGTTCATTATTAGAAAGGCCTAAGGTAAGATAGCTAAGATAGCTGGCAAGGATCTATGTTGATTCATAATAAATTGATTCTACTTTATTCAAAAGTGTTTGATGTATGCAAGGAAAATAACATAGTGAAACATAGTAGAAAGTATGAGAAAAATTCTTTTTTTAAAAAAAAGTTTTATTGGTTTTAATAATTTATATTAGGAAAAGGGTAAGTAAGGTAGTAGATAATATTTGGAGCTTCTACATCGGGTTTGATGACTGCCTCCGAGTCTTCATACATATTCAATTAAAAAGAAATTATTAAAGGGAAGGGGTACATACATTTTAAAATCATAAATTTTCATATTATTTTATACATTCAATTACTTTGTAGTATTGACATCCGTACAGGAATTACTAAAGAAATATAACAAATTATTTTTGCGATCTGAGCCTCTTTGCTATAGTCTCTTCCTCCTCCACCCCACCAGCAGGCGGACCCGTGGCCCCTCCCGTTCCCATCTCATCATCATCCAGGATTGAGGAGTGTTTTTTAAGAAAATTATGTGCCTCTTCAACTGTTTTGATTCTAACTCTTCCTCCATCCCAGAATACCAGCATCCCTTCAGGCATCAACCACTTGAACCACACCCCCTTTTTGAATAATTTTTTAGTTAAGAAGGAATAATTCCTTCTTATATCTCTTATTTTCTTTGGGATCTGGCCACCTCGTTTTGCTGATACATCAAAGGGCCCCCTCTTTGCGCTCTCAGTATCTCTTCTCTTGTTGACCTTCTTATAAATTTAATATGTATCTCTCTGGGTACCTCATTTATTCTGGCAAATGCTGAATTAATTCTGTAAATCAAATCAATGTCCCCCCAAATAAATTCCTTATCTTTCTTAATATAATCCGCTAACATAGTAGCCATCAGCTCTCTCAAATTCTCATTCGGTAATTCTGGAACATTCTGAAATCTTTAAAAAAAAGACATGCGTTCAAAATCAATTTTAGACATTTAACCAGTAATATCTGTAAGTTCTTTCTTAAAGTCTTTTATCGAAAGTATGAGAAAAATTCTAAGCCTTTGTGAAATGAATTCCACTCATTGGGCTTTTTTAGTACTAGATTTCTATCATCTTATAGATCTTTCACTTCATAAGTTACCTGAAAATTCTTCCGTCTTCTGAAACAATGTAGAAACATAATCTACTCAATTTCTTTGGCCGTAGATTTGATAAAGAATTTCAAAGGGTAATAATAATAATAATAATAATAATAATAATAATAATAATAATAATAATAATAATAATAATAATAATAATAATAATAATAATAATAATAATAATAATAATAATAATAATAATAATAACTATTCTGCAAAGAAGTTCTCTGCCATGAAAACTCTACAGTTGCATAGTTAAAACCCTCCCTCTGATTACAATGAAGGAGAAGGAAGATAAGTGTTGTCACATTCTATCAGCAAAACAGTGGTATCCCATGTTTTCTATAAGAAGACCTGGTGGCACAGTGGAGTATGGCAGACTGACTCTGTTCACAGTCTGGCGTTTGATCCTGACAGGTTTAAAGTTGACACCACATTCCATTCTTCTGACATTGATAAAATGAGGACCCAGATTATTGGGGACAAAATGCTGATCCTGTATCAGCACCCAGAGAGTGTTATGAAATGGCACATAAGTAGCTATTGCTATTTCCAAGAACCTTCCCTGGATCCCCTCCCCACAGCTTCCTGTCCTAATAGATGCAACTTTGTCCCAAAGGTGCTTTTTCAAACACCTTTGTTTATTTTGTTTTTCCTTGAAGACATTTCACTTCTCATCCAAGAAGCTTCTTCAAATTTGTTTTTTGTTTGTTTCTCATTTTGGGGGTGTGTGTGTTGAGAAGCTAAATGTGTTCAAGGAAAAACAAAGTCCGGTTGCCTTTTGAAAAAGCACCTTTGGGACAACCATGAACTGGATGACTGAGAATCTCCATAAACAGGTGCAATTCTGCTTAGCTTGTTAAAAAAAAAATTGTTATCAGTCAATGTTAGCTAAGTACTGGTACTCATTTTGATATGTGGTTTATGTCCCAAAATTCAGTTGCATTTCTCAGATATTGCTATTACTTTTCTTGAAAAAAATGCTTAATTAAAAGTATTGGAATTCTATATTTTCTTGGAAAACAGAATTAATCCCTTTCTCCCTCCCCTCCCCTGAAGACAGACTGTCTAACTTTTTCAGAGTGAATTCTGTAGAAAAAAAACACCTATATTTTATTTATGCATTTTTTTGTTTTGTTTCTGACATGGAAATTATACCTACATCATAAAGTTATGGTATCATTAATAAAAAAAATTAAAAATGAGATTGCCATGGAACAGGGATAGAAATTTTTTAAAAAGTTAATATCAGCTACCTTTATTATTGCAGAAATATGACCAAACTACACAAAAATACATTAAAATTCAACATGAACCTGAACTATGTGATACTGTTTGATTGCTTCAGGCATATAGATCTGAAAACAAGCAAATTATTACAAGTAAATATAATTCTTTTAATAATTCAACAATCACATTTATCTCATTTGCTTGGCAGTACCATGCAACTGATAAACCTACTTGGTTAATTATTGTCTTTTAGGCAAGTAAAATTATCTCCTCATTGCATATGCAACATAATTTTGAAATGCATTAGCTTCTCTTTTATAAAATGGAACATGCAATACATTTTTATATGCATAACTGCAGTTTTTCAGTGAAGTGTATTAGTTTCAAGATATTTAACAGGTACTAGTAATGCTGCAAATTAGAGCAAAAGCAAGTAACACATTTCAGACTTGTGAATCAAATATTAATCTTATTTTCTTGAATTCTGTTTTATTTAAAAAAAGAATATTGAGGGAAAGAAAGGCAGTATTGGTTCACTGTAAATCTGCTTGGAAAGTCATGAACCTTACTGGAAATACTATGAGAATTTTTAAAGTCTTCATTTGTTTTGATTTTGCTTTTAAATATAGTGGTGTAGTACTTTTTCCTATTTAATTTTAAGTTTGGTTTAAGCAATTCAATCTTTTTAACTTAATGTTTTCCTCTCTTCCTCCCCAACAAGGGTATCAGTTGAATAAAGAAAGACAGAATAATTACAAAATGCCTTTTAACTGGAAACACTTGAATGTTCATCTAAAAAGAACCTCTAATGTAAGTAATTGATCACATAGGATGATGCAGAGCTTTGAAAAGACATTTCAACTTGGCAAGATTTGAGCAAAGTACTCAAAGTTGCTTCACACCGGTATTGTTTCTTTCAACCTTCCTTGGCAATCTCTTCTGACACTTCTGGTCAATTGCTTTCTGTATCACTACTACAGAAACCTTTTCTGGTCCTTGCAAATGCCAGAAGAGGCAAAGATAAGTCAAAAAAGGGAAGTACAGTAAAACCTCTGGTCATAAATGCTTCTGACCATGGTCAAATTGGGTTCCGACCCCCCAAAAAATTTTGCAGCCAAATTCCCCTTCCGTGCCATTTGGGGGGGGGGGGGGGAAATGCCAAAATTCCAAAATTAGGTTCAAATCGATTTGGGACCAAAGTTATGGAACAAATCATGGTGTGTCCTTGTACTGTACCTTGTTGAGGCAAGTTGTTTGGCCTCTCTGCTTAAGAAAATTGAACTGTGTTAACTTCATAGCACAAGCACCTTATCAAGATGAAATTTCCTACACCTCCACTATGATATCCTATGGATAATTGTACTAATACGAATCATTGATATTTTTATCTCAAAGATAAAGAATAAATTCCATATAGGTTTTGTACTAGTCATTTTGTTCAGCGTACAATTAGAGCATCACTAAAGATATGACAATTTTAATTAGACTCACCTAATTTTGTCTTGAAAGTTTACCCTTTCTCTGTCTTGAAAGCATTAGTTCGTATGAAAAAGAATCCTAAAAGAATCAAATCGAATCGAATCGAATCGAATCGAATTTTATTTATAACCCGCTCTCTCTCCCCGAAGGGACTCGAGGCGGGGCACAGGGAATTAAAAACAGTTAAAAAAGGAATACAAAATTTAAAACAATAAACGTACATAAATACTAACTAAAAGGCATATTAAACAGAAAACCCTGCGCTAAAATTCCCAAATATTTACTAAAAATCCCTAAACAATCAGAAGAGACTATCCTAGGCCGGCCAAGCGAAAAAGATGTGTTTTTAATTTCAGACGGACGGAGCGGAGGTCCGTGGTAGTTCTAATATCGGGGGGAAGGTCGTTCCAGAGGGCTGGGCCCACCACAGAGAAGGCCCTTCCCCTGGGCGTCGCCCGCTGACAAAGTCTAGTGGACGGCACCCGGAGAAGTCCCTCTCTGTGGGAGCGAATCGGCCGTGAGGATGTATGGGGCAGGATCCGATCCCGCAGGTAGCTAGGTCCCGAGCCATGGAGCGCTTTGAAGATGACAACTAACACCTTGAAGCGCACCCAGAAGACGACAGGCAGCCAGTGCAGCTTGCGCAAGAGCGGTGTTACGTGGGTGGATCTAGAAGCACCCATAATTGCCCGCGCGGCTGCATTCTGGACTAGCTGAAGTCTCCGGGTGCACCTCAAGGGGAGCCCCATGTAGAGAGAGTTACAATAGTCCAGTCGGGATATCACGAGAGCATGAGTGACTGTGCGAAGGGCGTCCCGATCCAATAGGGGGCGCAATTGGCGAACCAGGCGAACCTGGTAAAACGCCCTCCTGGCCACGGCTGTCACTTGATCTTCCATGGACAGCCGGGCATCCAGGAGGACACCCAAATTGCGCACCCCATCCACAGGGGCAAGATGTTTGCCCCCTATGGCCAGCGATGGAGTTAGCTGGTTGAATCGGGCAGCCGGAAACCACAGCCACTCGGTCTTGGTCGGGTTGAGTCTGAGTCCGTTACTTCCCATCCAGATCCGCACGGCTTCCAGGCACTGGCACATCACCGCTACGGCATCGTTGGGGTGGTTTGGGGTAGATATATACAGCTGAGTGTCATCAGCGTAAAGATGGTACTCTACCTCAAAACCACGGATGATCTCACCCAGCGGCTTCATATATGTGTTGAACAGGAGAGGCAAGAGGACCGACCCCTGAGGCACCCCACAAGTGAGGGGTCTCGAGGTCGACCTCTGCTCTCCTGCCAACACAAATTGCGATCGGCCAGAGAGGTAGGAAGAGAGCCACCGTAAAACGGTGCCTCCCACCCCCAACCCCCCCAGCCGATGCAATAGGATACCATGGTCGATGGTATCGAAAGCCGCTGAGAGGTCTAATAGGACCAGGATGGAGGAGCAACCCCCATCTCTGGCCCTCCAGAGATCATCAACCAACGCGACCAATGCCGTCTCGGTGCTATGCCCGGGCCGGAAGCCGGACTGGCGCAGGTCTAGATAATCAACTTCCTCCAGGTGACGGAGAAACTGTTGTGCCACCACACTCTCAACAACCTTCGCCAAAAAGGGAAGGTTGGAGACGGGACGATAGTTAGTTAAAAGAGCTGGATCCAAAGAGGGCTTCTTAAGGAGGGGCCTCACCATAGCCTCTTTTAGGGAAGCAGGCAAGGAACCCTCACTTAAGGATGCGTTGACAACCTCTTGGAGCCAGCCTCGTGTCACCTCCCAGGATGCCAGTACAAGCCAGGAGGGACACGGGTCCAATAAACATGTGGTGGCTCGCAGTCGCCCACGTAACCTGTCCATATCCTCAGAAGAAACGGAGTCAAACTCCTCCCAGACAAGATCTGCCTCGCGGCATCCCACTGGGCCATCAATGGGGGCTAGCTCGTTCTGTATCTGAGCGATTTTCTCCCGCAGAAAAGTCACAAATTCCTCTGCTCTACCCTGTAGCGGGGCTTCCCGCACCCTCTGTTGAAGGAGGGAGCGGGTCACCCTAAACAGGGCGGCAGGGCGGTTGTCTGCGGATGCTATGAGAGTAGCACAATGATGGCGTTTGGCCACTCTCAGCGCCACAATGTAAGTCCGTAAATGGGCTCTTACCTGTGTCCGGTCAGATTCAGATCGAGTAGACCTCCATCTTCTCTCTAGGCATCTCTTGCGGCATTTCATCACCCCCAGCTCCTCGGTAAACCAAGGAGCCAGGGTGTTTCGCCACCGCAAGAGAGGCCGCAAGGGCGCGACCCGATCCAAGGCTCCCGTGGCCGCAGTATTCCATGCGGCCACGAGGTCCTCCATTGGGGCGTGGATCAGGGGTACAGGAAGTGGCCCAAGCGCCGTCTGGAACCCATCAGGGTCCATAAGGCGCCTGGGGCGGAACCAGATCGGTGACTCTGGTTCCGCCTCCCCGCGGTGGGGAGTAGCGGTTGGAAAGTCGAGCCGGAGAAGTTAGTGGTCTGACCATGACAAGGGCGTGATGACTATATCCCCTATACCCAGATCACTCTTCCATTGGCCAGAGACAAAGATGAGATCCGGTGTATGTCCACCCTCATGGGTGGGGCCTTGAATTACTTGGGTCAGGTCCATGGCCGTCATGGAAGCCATGAACTCCCGAGCTACCACGGATGATTCGCCCACCGATGGCAGATTAAAGTCCCCCATGACTAAAAGTCTGGGGGTCTCGACTGCCACCGTAGTGATCACCTCAAGGAGCTCGGGCAGGGCTGCTGCTACATAGCGGGGAGCCAGGTATACAACCAGCAAGCCCAACTGCCTCCCTAGGCCCCACTTCACGCAGAGGGACTCACAACCGGTGGTCTGTGGCACAATGGTCTCTCTCGGCTCAAGACCTTCCTTTACAATAACCGCTACCCCACCACCCCTGCCTAGGGCCCGGGGCTGATGAAAAGCGCGGTAGCCTGGTGGGCACATTTCAACGAGGGGGAGTCCACCCTCGTGGCCCAATCAGGTCTCAGCTATTCCTGCCAGGTCCGGCTCCCCCTCTGACACAAGGTCATGGATGAGGGGGGCTTTGTTGACAATGGACCTGGCGTTGCAAAACATCAGCCTCAGGCCCTGGCTCTGTATTCCCTGACCACCTAGCCTGCGGGGGTTGTGACACCTGACCGTTTGTAACTAACGGCCACGTGTCCCCAACCGGGAGGATGGAACTTGCCTCCCCTCAGACCTGCCTCTCCCCACGACCTTCTGAATGGGAATGCCCTCCATCAGAACGACTAGTGTTCCCCCCCCCTCACGGATCCTTCCGCTTCCCTCCATCGCCTGCTAGCCTGGCCCTCTCTTTCTGACTGTTTGTACCCTCCCCCTCCTCCCTGGAACCCCCTAAAATCCTAATTAAAAGCCTCTCTAAAAAAAACCTCAACCTGCGCTTCGCCCACCTCTCAGGAATAATCAATCCATCATCGAGGTGGGCCCGTGTTAGACAGGAGGGCCAGGCCTGCGAGAGGGGAGACTCCCGCAGGTCAAGGAGGTCGCGCCTAGAGTACGTGTTAAAAACCTCAGAGGTAGTCCAAGTCCAGGAAGGCAACAAACACAAGTCCGAAAGCAAATAAAGTGGGTAAGTGCAAGGATATTCTTCAGGGTGGGGGGTAAAGTCAGAATCCAGAGTCTTATGGATGGGGAGATCGAATCCAGTCCCGTTACAGGCCCCATCCATCTGTCCTTCCGACCAAAAGGGGCTTAGTTCGTATTTAGTGCCGCATGGCTAATTAGTCCATCATGCGGCCTGATGTAGAATACTGCCCTCTAAAGGCCCAGATGTTGTCAGCCACCTCCTCCAGTCCCGTGCACTCACTCCAGATGTTCAGATGTTAGCGATCTTCCTGGGTCGTCCTCGGCCAGGTCCACCAATCCACAATCTGGCTGCAGATGTTCCATGCCAGACTGCTCAAACCAGCATACACATCCTCAACAACTCATCTCCATATGAACACATCCTCAACAACTCATCTCCATATGAACATTTCATTGTCATTTTGGGAAACGTACACAGTGGAGAGATCAGGAAGATCAGTATGGACAGAACATCGTGAAAGAGAATAGTTCCAAATCAGGAAAAGTGCAAGTCAAAGTTTCATTTTCTCCTCTTATTTATTCAATCTATATGCAAAATATATATTGAGGCAAACTTGATTGGAAGAAGATGAGCTGCTTTTAAAATTGGAGGAAAAAACATCAATAACCTAGGATATGGTGATGGCACTACTCTGACTTTGTAAAAAGACTATAAAATCAGGGGTCTATCCAGCACTAAGGGAAATTTGTAACTGTCTACAGTTATTGACAACAGTGGGATACTGTCAGAAAAATAAAGAAACAGGCATTAAACAATACTACAATTTACTTAATGTTTACATTGCAGTGGTAGAAATTGTTAGATGTTGTAATACCAATCTAATATGCCCACCTCCCATGCCAGTGGATCAGAAAAACACACAGATTGATGTCTGTAAATTTCATGTGTCTATCTGTAAAATTCTAAGAGCAGGCATTTTATTTCTTGTCAAAGTTTCTTTTCAATACTAATTTTCTGAACCTTACTCAGGTATATCTGATGAATATTTATATGTTGATTATTTTCTTGTAAAGGACTAGAAAATCTGTCTGGGTCCCCAAGCTTTCATTTTCTTTCGCTGTCAGGCAAACAAAGCCTGAAGAATGTTATAAATTTGTGCATGCATTCCAAGAGATGACCTGGCTGGCTGCATTACAATCTGAAAACTCGCACCTGGATAATAAATGGGTCTGCTGCCATAACCAATTTCTTTTTCTGTCTCTTACGAGAACTTCTTCTCTGTGGTCAAAGTGTTATCATACCAGACTCAAGGAGGGCAGGGTAATCATCTTTAACTTAAAAACAAACAAATAAGAGTTGTTGTTTGTTGTTTGTTTCCATTACTTGAATCAAGTTTTTGTTTTGATCCTTCTAACTGATTATTGGACTTAAGTATTTTCCCTCACAATCTTACCTGTCAATGTTCCAAATAGCATCCAAAACTAAATCAGTGTGTGGGCCAAAGCATTCCTCAAAGTTCCAATTTATTAAGAGAGCCATGTTTTTACATCTGGGAAAACCTGAATCTGAAAACTTCCCAGTTTTCCCTACCCAGTTGAAAGTTCAAGATCTTGTCCCCATACCCACAAGTCCATCACGTGGTCCAATCTTCCACTGCCATGGTGGCAGTTCCACCTATCCAGTTCTGGTCAGGTGCAAAGCTGACAAGACAAAGGATGACTTTAGCTTTCTAAAAAGAATTTTGTTATGGCTACATATCATCTAACACCATACAATTCCATTTTCTTCCATTATCCCTTCCATTTTCTCACAATAGAAAATGCATCGTAAAATAATAGAAAGTGTGGCAGGCCAAAGATCCAAAAGAAAAGATGCAGGCCCAATTTTTCTTGGGGGAGGCTTTCTTATTTGCTTTGCAATGTGTTTTTTTAATTATTGTGTGACATCATGTAACCATAAAAACAAAGGTAAACAAATATACCCAGGTACTAATGAGAGAAAACAGAATTCCCCAACGTTTCTGGCATGAGGGGAGAGGGGATGGTTTCACGCAAACAGCCAGCTACATGGGCTGCACACATGTGCACACATGCACACATGTGTGGGCACACTCACCAGTCATTTCTGTGGCCCAGTTGCAAACCCCTCATTTCCCACTAGTAGACTGCAACCCACAGGTTGGGGACTCCTGAAATAAAAGTTATATTTGATATGTATACCAAATGTTACATTTGAATAAAAAAACCCTGAACAAATCAAGTAACATATACATTATAAAGTGATCTGAGTTTATTTAAAATAATTTTATTTTGGAATGCCACATGTCTTCTCTTTCCCTTAAATAAATATGTTAATGAATATACTTTAATCCCTAATGTTCATCTTTTGTCCTATAATTACTTAATGAATATCTGTGAATCAGGTGATCTTGTGAAGACATAACTATTTCTCAGATGGGATAATGTATGCTATGTGATTTCAGTTGACTGATCTATAAGAGTTGTTTCTCATTAGTAATAAATGGAAGAATTGTATATGTGCAAAAATATTGTGCTTTGGGGCTGAGTTTTATTGGTAGCAGCTTGAATAAAGATTTCATCCTTAGTTGGCTAGGCAACATGGGCCCTGAGCCCTGAAGTTCAATATAACATGGGAAAAGATGTATGGAAATGTAAGTAAAATTGGAAGCAACTGTTGGAATAATTGATAAAAGGAATGGGCTTTCAGTATAATGTGCAATTCTTCAAGATGTTCTATCCTATTATGTTATGTGCAAGGGAAAATGGGGTGCACAAGACAGAAAGTAGGATCAATTCTTCCTCTACATTGACTTGGCAGGTCAATGTAAATTAATTACACTATCCTTGTGGAAGCTCCAAAAACTGATTGGGACCGGTTAATGTTTGGAGACTACTATAGAATGAAAGATTTGTAAGAAACTAAAATTCCACAAATTAAGCAAAACAAAACAAAAATTTCACAAGATGAGAAGGGTAAATCACTCCCCTAATGTTTCCCCCCAAAAAGCAGTATAGACTTGTCCATGAAGTCACCAGAAGCTGAGCTTGCCTTGGGGAAATGTTTAAATTTTTATATATGGGCAAAATAAGTCTTGAGTGCTAATTGAGTTAACCCGAAATGTATACACTGTTGCAGGACAAAATGCCAGCAGACTTTTAATTAAAACCCAACCCATATTTCCAAGCTTAATTGTGTAATAGAGCATGGTGAATGAGGCACACAAGTATTATATGGCTGGGAGGTACAGCATTGTTGTGGCTGATTACTATTTCATCAAATGTTGCATTTACATTTGTCTCTCTGGGTGCATTTTCACTTAGGTTGTTCAAAGAAATGAATGATTCTGCCAGCTTAGTGCTCTTTGTATTAATGAGATAGTTAACAAACAAGTCAGGTTCTTCCTACTGTGTTAACTCTATGAAAGCAATTGATTGAAGAGGTCAAATCACTCCTGTCCAGTTTCTTGTATATGTTTGTGGGCTTATTTATTAATTTGATTTATTTATCTATTTATTTGTTTTTAGGCCACCGATTCCCACAAGCTCTAGGCAGTTAACAATATACAAAAATACCCCAGACAAGCCCCAGACATTTAAGCATAACATTTCTAAGAAGATTGTAAAACAGCTAAGCTGCTGGAAAACATGCTTCCCCATCCAGAGCAGTCTAGATGAAATAGAAAATTTTACCAGCAAAATCCAACGGGAAAACTCACAAACTAGTTTATCATATTACTGAGCTCAGTCTATCATAGGACAGAAAGAGAAGTCACCAGAATCTCCAGTGTCTGGAATCAACCACATCCCAGAGCTCTGAACAGAGCCCTGATGTCACCTCAGGTTGTGACATTCCTTCCCCAATAAACAAGCTGCAGAGATCTTTGCAATTGTTTTCCAGGGCTCTGCACATCACACTTCAACAGTGTTGCTGTCTTTCAGCTGGGGCACTCAGATTCACCAATTGCATCAAACAAAGCTCTGAACACCAAATTGGGGCCAACCACTCATTAACAAATATACTGTGATTTCCCCTAAAACAGTGATGGGTAACCTATTTGTTGTCGCGTGATGAAAGTGCATGTGTGTGCGCAACAGTGTGTGTGTGTGTGCATGAATACTGCATTCAGTTTTGGTTGCCACGATGTAGAAAAGAAGTGGAGACTCTAGAAAGAGTGCAGAAAAGAGCAACAAAGATGATTAGGGGAATGGAGGCTAAAACACATGAAGAACAGTTGCAGGAACTGGGTATGTCTAGTTTAATGAAATGAAGGACTAGGGGAGACATGATAGCAGTCTTCCAATATCTCAGGGGTTGCCACAAAGAAGAGGGAGTCAAACTATTCTCCAAAGCACCTGAGGGTAGAACAAGAAGCAACCGGTGGAAACTAATCAAGGAGAGAAGCAACTTAGAACTGAGGAGAAATTTCCTGACAGTTAGAACAATTAATCAGTGAAACAGAAGTTGCCTCCAGAAGTTGTGAATGCCCCAACATTGCAAGTCTTTAAGCAAATGTTGGATAGCCATTTGTCTGAAATGGTATAGGGCTTCCTGTCTAGGCAGGGGCTTGGACTACAAGACCTCCAAGGTCCCTTCCAACTCTGCTATTGTATTGTATTAACTATCTGAACCCATTTAAGTAAGCACAATTACTGATTGGTAGGGGGCAAGGAAAATTTGTTAAGTTCTGTGAAGATTTTCAAACAGTGGTGTGCAGCAGGATGCTCTGCTTTCAGTTTCTTTTCCCGATTCCAAGGGAGCTCTAGTATGATACCTTGCAGGTAGAGGTAGCTTTGGCAACCAGGGGTGGGTTTCTGCAGGTTCGCACCTACTCGCGAGAACCGGTTGGTGAAATTTAGAGAACCGGTGAGAGGGGGTTCCATCAGCGTACCTGGAAGTAAATCTGGCCCGCCGCTGCCAGTGACCTAATGGGAAGGAAAGGGAAGGAAGGAAAAAAGGAAGGAAGGAAGGAAGGAAGGAAGGAAGAAAGAAAGAAAGAAAGAAAGAAAGAAAGAAAGAAAGAAAGAAAGAAAGAAAGAAAGAAAGAAAGAAAGAAAGAAAGAAAAAAAGAAAGAAAGAATTTATCATCACTATTGATTCCAAAATTTTGGTTGCTAAGCAAGAGCGTTGTTAAATGAGTTTCACCACATTTTAAAAGGTGGCCACTCCTACCCTGTCACATGACTGCCAAGCCACGCCCACAAAATAGGCCACACCTACAGAGTAGGTTCTAAAAAATTTGAAACCCACCCCTGTTGGCAACCCTTCTTTTTTTAGGAGTCAAAGTAAGGGGAACAGAAGAGAGAAATCAGTAGCTGACGTGAAGCACAATGCCCATGCTTACTCTGATGCTAACAATGACACCCAGTATGATAACTAAGGTGAAGGGGAAAACGTTTATTTCTTACTGAAAAGAATTCTGACCAGGCTTTGACAGAACTCTCCAGCTGCTCTTTAGTCCTGATTAGCGTAGATCAGTGAACAAAACATCAGGAGAGCATATTAATGCTTAAATGGCCTATTTGTCAGTCCCCCCAGGTAAATGAGACAGGAAACAAGACTAGATGAGCTAATTCTATTTTATTGTAAGGCTACATTAACACAATCTTGCAAGTCTGAACGTACAGATTCCCACCCCTGCTTTTAATCATCTGATCAATTAAAGTGGGTCATTTCTAGGTTTCTTCCTTTGAAGGTTAAGCCTTTGGTTTCTCTTGCCTTTTTTCTAGACAGCCTCTCATTCGCTTGTCACCCAAAGTCCATCCACACATCTCATTACATCATCAAAAAATAAACAAGAAGGGTTTTTTTTTTTAAGAAAAAAGAGGAACACATAGGTATATATTTATTCTCTTATTTTATTTATGTCTTTATTACTATTGTATCGCTTCATTAAAGGGGCATGGTGGTTGAGTGGCTAAAGCACCCAGATTGTCAATCAGAAAAGTTGGCAGTTCAGCAGTTCGAATACCTAGCACCATGTAACAGAATGAGCTCCCGTTACTTGTCCCAGCTTCTGCCAACCTAGGAGTTCGAAAGCATGTAAAAATGCAAGTAGAAAAATAAGAACCACCTTCAGTGGGAAGGTGACAGCATTCCGTGCGCCTTTGGCATTTAATCATGCTGGCCACATGACCATGGAGATGACTTCAGACAGCACTGGCTCTTCAGCTTTGAAATGGAGATGAGCACTGACCCCTAGAGTCAGGAATAACTAGCACATATGCGCAAGGGGAACCTTTACCTTTACTTTATCACTTAATTAAAATTGAAAATGTTGCCCTTCTCAAGCCATCCATACTGCTTTGCACTATGGTATGTGTTTTATGTACATATTTATTTCACTTAGAATACAAATATATATAATACTAAAATGTTATTTTAAGAAATAAAGGTCTATTTCTCCCATAATATCTTCATTATTCATATTATGCTTCTTTATAATAAAACAGAGATAAAACAATGTACATTCACTTTGAGACTCTTTCAAAGCTCCTCTTTTTCATTTCTAGGATCTAATGAAGATAAAACATTCTCCCCTTATTATTCCATTTTTCTCAGTGCTGTGCCTACAGCAACCCTAAAGAATAGCCAACTAGGTAACTGCTTTGACCCAAATTTGTGGTGTCAGATCTCTTGGATACAACACAGGTGGTAGAATGTTGTTGCTTTCAGATGCACCCTGACAAGTGATGGTGTCAGGATTTCTCCTCTGATAAATGTTAGTCTTAATAACAGACATAGCATCACTTTCTTTGATCTTGACCTTACATATCTAAGAAGAGACTAGACAAGTCACTTATCTGAAATGATGTAGGTACTCCTGCTTGAGCAGGGGGCTGGACTAGAAGATCTCCAAGGTTCCTTCCAGCTCATTCTATTATATTTGCTTATTCTATCTAGTAAATAAGCAAATAATATAATGTTTTAAATGCTCATTTCTATATGCGCTCTTTAATTTTTCATCTTTGAAAGACATATTAAGGACAGGGCTACCATATTTGTTCTGAAAACAACAACTGGACAATCCCTGGATGGCAATAACAGGAATCTAGCTATTTTGGATCAGATATGAGTATCCTACTGAAGAAGCACATATCTTTCAAAAATATCAAATTGGTAAATGAAACATATAGAAGCTGTTAAACATTTCTTAATTTCTTAAAGAAATGCAATTATACCTATGTAAAAAAAATGTTTCTAAAGGATGATGTTTGCAATAGAGGTTAACAAATGGCACCACTGTGTCCATAAGTGGAACTGAAGGGCATAATGAAAAAAGAATTAGAGATAAGTATATTGCATTGGCAAGCAGAAAAGAGCAGCAGATGGGAAGCTTTGGAGCAGTTGTCAAGATCTAAAACCATTATTTCTTTCCAGATCTTCTTTAGTTAGTTCATATAGCTTCCTTTGGTGGTTTTTTGGGGGTGAGGGGTGGGTATCACGGGGTGAAATGCTACTGGTTCAGTCTGGTTTGTCCAAACCAATATTTTAAAAAATGCTACTGGTTTGGGCAAACTGGTATTTCCAAAAATCAGCTGTGAGGCGCGATTTAGCTACCCTAAATCATGGGACACAATGGATTTTGCCCCCCCCCCTCTTGCTGTTCTACTTACATTTGCACATGGGCTTGGTAGCAGGCTCCACCCACCCATCCGGAGATCATCAGATCCATTTTCAACGCTCTGTGCATCCGCTCACATTGGTGAACTGGTAGCGAACTAGTAGTGGTTGGTTCCTACCAGTTCGGACTGGTTTGGCCAAATCAGTAGCGGTTTGGCAGCCTGTCGCTGGAACTGGCAGGGACCCAGGCCTGCCACACCTCCGAACCAGTTCTCCGGGTGGTGCCATAAGCTCCACCATCTTGTTTTTTGCTTCTGCGCATATGCAGTACAATTTTTATTGTACTGTGCATGTGCGCACAGCGTGCATCAAGCACATGTGCAGCATGCCCATAAGTGAACTGGAAGTAGTGACTGCCAGAACCCACCCTTGTAATGAAGGTTAGTAGATTTTAACCCTCGTGGGGATAAATATTCAGGTCTTAAGCATAAGGTATGGAACCAGTTGATAAAGAAAAAAAAAGGAAAACTGCGCTTAATCAAAAACATGAAATACTCCAAAATACAACTTTCACAGTTCAGGCTATTTGATATATTATCATAGTGAGGTCATATGCAATAGAGAGGTCAGTGTGGATATGGGAAAAAAATAAACTATGGAAACACTAATGAACATCTTGAGATATCATTAGCGTGGATGTAATTTATTTAATCAATCTCTTACAGCCACTAGGGGAATTTGAAGAGAAGTTCCCAGGGTAGAAAGGGGATAACAGTACAGCTTTTGTAAGTAAGTAGGCAAAGAAAAGCAGATATAATTTGCTATGTTGCTGCTTGGAATCAGGCGATAATTGCCAATCAGGACCAGGACATCAAGACTTTTGATGCACAAAAAAATGGAACCTTAGCAATGTTCTTCCTTCTCACAAAGCAATTCCCAAGTAGCAGTTGCACTACTTTCCATGCACCAATTGAGGACAAATTAGAACTCCTACAAAACAACCTGTTTGCCCCCTCAATCACTCATAGCAAAAGCTTTGATTAATATTCCCAAAATGCTTTTGGGTGGGAGCTGGAAGGTATTCCCAGAAACATCACTTCAAATAAAATGGCAGATAAAAGGACAGATGTATCAGCCTGTTGAGAAATGAATGTTACATACTTTAAAAAAAAACACAGAAGATTTGTCTTTTCATATCTTTCAGTGTGTCCAAATAAGATGAAAGCGCTAGTAAGGATTTATAATCAGTTACTAATTTAGCTCAGAATATGAGTGAGGAAAGCCCTTCCAGACACATTTCTTGTTGGGAATTGATATTCTGGATTTGTACGAATTATGAATAGTAATCATATTAACATTTCTTTTTAAAAGCTTATACTTCACAAGCTTTATAGCTAAATGATTCATCTAGTAGAGAAGTACAACTGCTTCAAGATATTTTCTGTAAGTCCACAAATGCTTAATTTTAAAACAAAAATCTGAACTCTAATTTTCACAAATCAACTATGCTATTATAGCAATAGCATTTATACTGCTTCACAGTGCTTTACAGCCCTCTCTAAGCTGTTTACACAGTCAGCGTATTGCCCCCAATAATCTGAGTCCTCATTTTATGCACCTTAGAAGGATGGAAGGCTGAGTCAACCTTGAGCCTGGTAAGATTTGAATTGCCATGTTGGAGGCAGCTGGCAGCCAGCAGAAGTAGCCTGCAATACTGCACTGTAGCCACTGCGCCACCGAGGCTCTTATGTTCCATTATGTTACTAAAATGGAATATAACATCTGAAGAGCTAATTGGAAGTGCTGTAAGAATAGATAATGATGGGATGTTTTTCAGTAAATCCAATTGAGAATCTTCAGTGTGGGGAGTGAAGATCAAAATTGCATTAGCATGTGTTTCCGCTACCAAACTAGTAGTGAAGATAAGAGGATACCATTACTGGTCTGTGACCATAATAAAGATATATTGAGGGCCTAAGAGACAGGCCTTTTTTATTGCAGCACCTGCCTTGTGAAATATCATCCTCCTGAAGTAAGACTGGCTTCATTCTTGATGTCCTTCCAAAATATGTCAACAGGCTTTGGGGTCTCAAGGGAATAGAGGCTTGTTGAGTTGGCTGTATTGTTTGCAACATCTAATGCCTCTTTTAGTTTTTAAAAAAAATAATAATATTGTTTAATTTTAGAATGCTTTTTAATATTGCCACTTGTGTTATTTTTAATTGTATACTACTCAGAATCATTTTTGTGGCCATATTAATTTGATTTAAATTAATTAAATTCAACTAAATTCAATTAAATACAATTAAAAGAGGATGTGAGATTGCAAGGTTTCCTATTTTATATGCTCTGGCTAGGTTTAATGATCTCAAGACCTACAATAACACTATATAAAATGGATAATCCAATGAGAAGTAAAAAGTCAAATGTTATTATTTAATTTCAAGTCTACACAGGAAATGTTCTTGGAGTATTTAATAGAATTAAAATATATGCAGCAGTACCATAAATAACAGACCTATGGAAATATAGATACTAAAGAACTACATAGCCACAGAGTTTTAAAATGGCTTTTAAAAAGGGGAGGAAAAAATCAAGTTTGCAGGATAGGTGAGCATTACAAAAAATACTATAACTTTAAAATATCAGCTAGAATTTTCACAAATAAAACCCTCAACAACAGCATGATAAAGTATCAACAAAGATGTATTGGAATATCTGGAAGAAATACCATTTGCCTGGAAGCAAGAACTTATGGAACCACAAAATAGACAAAATAATAGTAAGTGAAGAAGCTAAAGTGCTCTGGGACTTTAGCACTCGCCATATAACACTCTGGGCTTAACAAAAAAACATTGAGCATCACTTATTTATTTATTTATTATTTATTTATTGTTTCGATTTATATACCGACCTATTTCACCTAAAAGGGACTCAGGGCGGTGCAAAGAAAGATAAAAACCCCACAGTATACAAAATATAAAAAACAATTAAATTATTAGATCTGTGCTAAAATTTAATAAATAATTAAAACCAATAAATATCAAATTAAAATAATTCCCTAATCTATGTCAGGCTGGCTAAACGAAAGAAATGTGCTTTTAACATCTGACGGAAGAGGTCCATGATGGTGCGGATATCGGGGGGAAGGTCGTTCCAGAGTGTCGGACCCACCACAGAGAAGGCTCGTCCCCTGGGAGTCGCCAGTAGGCATTGACCGGCTGACGGCACCCTGAGAAGGCCCACTCTGTGGGAGTGGACAGGCCGAAGGGAGGAATGTGGTAGGAGGCGGTCTCTCAAGTAACCAGGACCCGTGCCATGGAGCGCTTTGAAGATGGTAACTAACACCTTGAAGCGCACCCGGAAGACCACAGGCAGCCAGTGCAGCTCGTACAGGAGAGGTGTTACATGGGAGTATCGAGAAACTCCCAGGATCCCCCGCGCGGCCGCATTCTGCACTAGCTGGAGCCTCCGGGTGCACCTCAAGGGGAGCCCCATGTAGAGGGCATTGAATACTTGAATACCATTGACACTCACCACAGTCAATTGCAAAAGACAACTTTATTTTGAACATCTTAAATTCTACAATGATACATTTAATATAGGAAATGTATTGGACTGCAAGGATTGAACCCTTGGACTGCAAGGCGATCAAAATGGTCAGTCCTAGAGGAGATCAACCTTGACTGCCCTTTAGAAGGCCACATCCTGAAGATGAAACTCAAATACTTTGGCTACCTAATGAGAAGGAAAGACTCACTGGATAAGAGCCTAATGCTGGGAAAGATTAAGGGCAAAAGAAGAAAGGGATGACAGAAAATGAGGTGGCTGGATAGAGTTACCAAAACAGTAAACGTGAACTTAAATGGACTCCAGAGTATGGTAGAGGACAGAAAGGCCTGGAGGAACATTGTCCATGGGTTCACAATGGATCGGACACAACTTCACAACTAACAACAATTAATATTATTAAATAATATCTTCCTATCTCTAGTCCTTGGAAAGTACTTGATAGATGGACAAAATTGCCAAATCCAGTCTAAACATCTGATTGACTGTGTGACCAATCATAATATTATGAAAGCCTCAGTTCTTTGTATTTGCATGCAATATTGACATATATGCATATGCCTATAACTTGGGAAATGAAATTCATATAGTATTCATTGCCTTTCTATGCAAAAATTAAAGAATCAGTCAATGAAAAACAGATTTGTAATTTATTGATGGAATGCATCTTTTTTGTTCTTTATTACCTATTCCAATTCAAGCTTTCTACTTTTTGCCTATGTAGTCCTTCCTGGGGGTTTAGCATACCAATGTCTAAAAAGCATAGTATACAATTTAAATCATAATTTAATCTAGCAAAAGCAAAGAAAATTGAGTTGTCTTTTGAAAAAAACACCTTTGGGACAACCATGACCTGAATGACTGAGAATCTCCATAGACGTTTCAGGTTAGGGGTTTTTAAAAATACTTGAAAAAGTAACAGTTCAATTACTTTGTTAACTTGTAGGGTTCACTTGTAGAATGTCTTCGAATTTGTCTTTTAATCCCATGGCTAATTTAAAATTATCAGACACTGACTGTGCTGCATTTCCTCCTTTGTAAATTAATGGAACAATGTAGGAAGCATTCCATACTCATCCAGATAACAATTTATAATTATGATATCCCTTTATTTGTGATGGAATTTAATCTCCGCTTTACCCCTTAATTCCTAATTTCTAAACTTGTATGTAGAAATTTAAATTTCTATCCATTAATGCCATACAAATGTTTATATGTACTGTCTTTTCTGAATTCCTTTTATTATTTTCTACCCCTTTCCTGATATAGTCTTATAATGTAACATCTTTTCTTGATTATATTAATAATAATAATAATAATAATAATAATAATAATAATAATAATAATAATAATAATAATAATAATAATAATAACAATAACAATAACAATAACAATAACAATAATAATAATAAATTTTATTTATATCCCGCTCTCTCTCCCCGAAGGGACTCGAGGCGGGGCACAGGGAAATTAAAAACAAATTACAACAAACAAAGTACAAGGTTAAAATCAAATTAAACTTACCCTGCGCTAAAAACTTCTATAAAAATAAAACTATACCTAAAAAAAACCTTAATATTTTAAAATTAAAATTAAAATTACCCTAGGCCAGCCAAACGGAAGAAATGAGTTTTTAATAGCTGTCGGAAGGAGCTAAGGTCCGTGGTTGTTCTGATTTCGGGGGGAAGGTCGTTCCAGAGGGTCGGGCCTGCCACAGAGAAGGCCCTTCCCCTGGGTGTCGCCCGCTGGCACAGCCTAGTGGACGGCACTTGGAGAAGTCCCTCTCTGTGGGAGCGAATCGGCCGCAGGGATGTATGAGGCAGAATGCGATCCCGCAGATAGCTAGGTCCCGTGCCATGGAGCGCTTTAAAGATGGCTATATCCCCTATACCCAGATCACTCTTCCACTGACCAGAGACAAAGATCAAATCCAGCGTGTGCCCCCCCTCGTGCATGGGGCCCTGAATTACCTGGGTCAGGTCCATGGCCGCCATGGAGGCCATGAACTCCCGAGCTACCTCTAATGATTCGCCAACCGATGGCAGATTGAAGTCCCCCATGACAACAAGTCTGGGGGTCTCAACTGCCATCGTAGCGATCACCTCGAGGAGCTCGGGCAGGGCTGCTGTTACATAGCGGGGAGCCAGGTATACAATCAGCACGCCCAACTGCCTCCCTAGGCCCCACTTCACGCAGAGGGACTCTGCCGGTGGTCTGTGGTACAGTGGTCTCTCTCGGCTCAAGACCTTCCCTGACAATGACCGCTACACCTCCACCCCTCCCTATTAACTAACCCTGTTGAATTTAATATGCATTTCCCTTTATTTCAGCATCTCAGTTGATGATCTCTTTTTTGAAATGGGTAATTTTTGTGTAAGACTTCAGGAACAAGATCTAGGCTATTTTAGAAGCTATCTTTCAGAATGCTACTGAAACTTTCAAGTCCATACATTGATGCCTTCCTATGTGTAATATTACCCTCTGCTAAAAAGTTTTCAAATTCCAATTAAATAAACTGAATTCAATTATCCGAGACATGTTGTGCTTCTGATTTATGGTCCATTTCATATATAAAGGAAAACAACTTTGCTGACCACACAGCAATAAAATTGCTTGCCCATTCCTTTGTAGTCAGTAAGGCTGTCAAAGGTTTATGGTCTGTACATAATTTAAATGTATGACTCCACTAAGACGTTATTCATTTAATAAAAGCCCAAACAGAGGCAAGCACTTCTTGGTCAATAACACTTTATTTTCAGAATTACTAAATGTTCTTGATTCAAATGCAATTGTTTTCTCTACAGTCCCTTTATGTAATAATTTACATGCAGATCTCAATCCATAATCTGAAGCATCTGTTAACTCAGGATCAGACAATATCAAATCAGGATTAACGCCTTTTTTTTTAACATTCTGAACACAGTCACTATTCATTCTAAATTGTAATTCCCCTTAATAACTCACAAAGGTGCTCTACTTTATTTTGAATTCATTTTTCATACCAAGAGGTGAAATCATAAAAGAGACTATAACTAATCATTGAATTAATTTATGGCCAGAAGCCAAAAAAAAAAAAAAGAACACAAGAAGAAGCAGGTTACAGAAGGAGATTAGTAATACTACATTAATATCTTGGATAGAAGTAGATCTAGATTTACATCTACATCTACATTAGGAATGAGACAGAGATGCCACAGGAGACTCAATCATTGTGAATGTTTTTTTTCCCCACACAAATACTTTTTTCAAAAATTTAGAGAAGAGACATGATGTCTAACCTATTCCATGACTGAAAGATACTTATATCTACGTGTTCAGCAATAAAATCTATATATTGAAACTGATGTAACAAAGGGAAAGTTATTTTTGCCTCCAGATGCACTTTTCCAAATTAAGATCTAATTTTCCTAACTTACCGTATTTTTCGGAGTATAAGATGCACCTTTTTTCCTCTAAAAAGAGGCTGAAAATCTGGGTGCATCTTATACTCTGGTACGTTTTATACTCTGAAAAATACAGTAATACAATTGCAAATTATCCTCAAATAATTTTCATGTCTTTTTGGCTGTTTTCTCAATATATCATGATGTATAATCAAAATAATTATATCACAAAGTAACACTGCAGCCCCTTTTTGGTTTTTCGGAATAAGGAGCATCATTGTGCGTTGCCCATGGGAACGCATATAAAACAAAAGAGATATGTGATATATGATGTTAAGAGGTCTATCTCCACTACTGTTTTCCTTCCTTGTTACCAAAGCAAAAACTTATTCAGATGACTTAACCTCTTCAGTTATATTCTTTGCCACCAACCTCTTAGCTTCTACCAATAGAACTTCTCTAACCATTATTTTCACAGCTTTTGTTGTATAGGTATCACTGAAATGACCCACAATAAAATAGGGTCTTCCCACTTAAAGTTTGATAAATCAATCAATTTCTTCTTTCTTCACAATTTATATATGTTTTCAAGCAGGGGTGAAATCCACTTACCTTCACTAATGGTTCACAAACATGCTCGTATGTGCCACCTCTGTGCATGCGCAGGACCTTCCACACATGTGCAGAGCATAAAAAATGGGATGTGATAACATCCAGGAGGGTGGGTGGAGCCCGAACCAGATAGAACTGGCTGAATCGCACCACTGTTTTCAAAGTTCCATGCCCATGTTTGGAATTCACAGCTTATATCTCACTCTCTTTACCTACGATCTTGGCTTGCGCCACAATTGTGTCACAATTACAATAGCCTTCTCCAAGTAAGTTCTGTCTCCAATTACAAGCAGTACTGAATGGGAATAGACAGAGGATGTTTTCACGAGGAAGTGATCTGCTATCATTTAAGTTATTATTCCAAAGCAATCCCATCAAATTTTCCAAGGGAAACGAACTCTTAAACATGAATTGAATTGCCCAGAGAGAAGAAAAACAATCTGCCAATAACTATTAAACACTCAAAGGTTTGGGATTTAAAGAATCATATCTGTGGTTCAAATTAATCATTTAGTTTGTATACCAGATAACATCTTACAAATGTTTACCTAGTAATAATGACTATACTCTGGGAAGTACACATTGGCAATATTAGTAAACTACCAGTTGTTTTTCTTAAATTAACTTGTTTGGCTAGGTCTCCAAATAAAGCCATTTTCTGTGGGCAATGTACTATAAAGATCCATTTGTTTCTTTAGAATTCTATACAAGCATAGAGATAATTGCTTATTTTCAAATGGCAGCTTCTAGTAGGATGAGTAATATTTCCCCCCCTTCAACAGAACACATTACATTGAGATGAAAAATATTTTTAATTTGCCAGAACTTTTAATATTATTCTCTCTCTCTCCATTGCCTAGACCAGGAGTCTGCAAAGTCGGCTCTTTTAAGACTGGTGGACTTCAACTCCCAGAGTTCCCCAGCCAGCATAGCTGGCTGGGGAATTCTGGGAGTTGAAGTCCACCAGTCTTAAAAGAGCCGACTTTGCAGACCCCTGGCCTAGACCATTGTCCAAAAGAGTATTTTGTTTTGTTCAGTTCCATATCATAGATTTATCATTCGCTTTTCACAATGCACAAGCACAATCTCACCTACCCTACATATATTTCCTCTGCTATGCCACCATTCTTCCAGAAATGGGATTGCCAGTGCTATATGTCACAAAGATAGAGATGGGAACCCTGATTCAAATGAAAGCCCCAGATGTAATTTCAAAAGGTGAAAGCCAGTGGCATTTCCAAGAAGGCCCACATTGCTTTGAGTGATTTGAGCACGTTTATAGCAATGCTATAACAAGAAAATGTAAGGCACTTTATTCTTTTTTTTTTAATGTCTACCTCTCATGGCCCAATGTCAAATTTTATCAGGAAAACTAAACACGAATTCTCACCCTATTACTGTTCTCCTGAAGCCAAACCACTCAAAGTCAATCCCAGTGGTGGGGTTCATAATACCTATTCCTATAGGCTCATTTGGTAAAATGGAGAGAAGCATATCAGTCTTGCAACACTAGCTACTGACACCCATGACTGCTGAAAAATAGCATCTAATACCAAGTAGCATACGACCTAATGAAACAGAGGTTTTGATATTATGTTCTAATGTGGATGTTTTGTCATGTTTCTAGGTATTTGCAAGATCGCCTCCTACCACATACCTCCCTCCGACCAGTTCGCTCCCACAGAGAGGGCCTCCTCAGGGTGCCATTGGTCAGTCAATGTCGGCTGGCGACCCTTAGGGGGAGAGCCTTCTCTGTGGCAGCTCCTGCCCTCTGAAATGACCTACCCCCTGACCTACGTCCAATCACGGACCTGCACCTTTTTCGCTGAGCCCTGAAAACCCATCTATTTCGTGGGGCCGGCCTGGCGTAGTTTTAATTTGTTTTATTAGGGTTTGATAATGGTATTTTAAAGCAGGCCCACTGTTTAATTTGGTTTTAGAACTTTTAGCATATTTATTGGATTATTAGATGTTTTATTGTGGTTTTTTATTATCATCTGTTCACCGCCCTGAGTCCTGCAAGGGAGATAGGGTGGTATATAGATGTAATTAAATAAATAAATTAAATAAATAAATATTTGAAGGAAGGCTGAGAATCAGCCTTGATAATATATAGGCTCCTTGTACCCACCTTCCCAAACTGAGCATCTTAAATGAATGTGCCCAAGCCCTGAAGGGGAAATAATGAGATGAATGTTGATGAATGCCCTTAAAAATAGGTCCAAACTATCGACCTTGTAATTGTGCAGCACTGTTAGAAACAAAATAGCAGGCATAATTGCTTTCTTAAAATTAGCAGCCTATGGTTTGACTGTTCCGAAAAGTGTATGTAATTGTGTGCATTATTCTTGGTAATAAAATTACACAAAGAACATTTTTAATGCCACTATAATGCTAAACTCGTTGATCTTCATGCTGTAGTGAATATGACATGCTGATTATTTTTACCACTAAAAAAGATTTCTTTTTTCTCTTATGAAAATTCCCCAGCCGTTAATGTACTGAGATGATTTTCAGAAGGCCCATTTCAGCCTTCTCCAACTTGAGGCCCATAAGATCATTTTGATACACAAGTTCTAATGTCAACTTATCATTAAAAAAGAGAAACATATTTTGGGTTTTTCTGAGGTAGAATGATATAACAAATTATAATAACAACGATTTAATCTTGTGGCAATACTTTAACATCCCTGTGCGCCGCCCTGGGTCCGTTTGGAGAAGGGCGGGGTATAAATTTAATAAAATAAAATAAATAAATAAATAAATAAATAAATAATCAAACCACAACTGCCTCTCTTAGATCCTTGGGAAAAACTCAATGGGTAGCTAAAAATGCCAACTCAAGTCTAAACATCTGTCTGATTGTACACACGGTAGAAGAATAAGTAAAATACGAAGAGTAATACAATACAATACAATAGCAGAGTTGGAAGGGACCTTGTAGGTCTTCTAGTCCAACCCCCTGCATGGGCAGGAATCTTATACCATTTCAGACAAATGGCTGTCTAACATCTTTTTAAAGACTTCCAGGGTTGGGGCATTCACAACTGCTGGAGGCAAGCTGTTCCAGAGGTTAATTGTTCTTACTGTTAGGAAATTTCTCCTTAGTTCTAAGTTGCTTCTCTCCTTGGTTAGTTTCCACCCATTGCTCCTTGTCCTGCCCCCAGGTGTCTTGGAGAAAAGTTTGACTCCCTCTTCTTTGTGGCACCCTCTGAGATATCGGAACACTGCTATCATGTCTCCCCTGGTCCTTCTCTTCATCAAACTAGACATACTGTAAAATTCAAAAGTATTGACACTTTTGAATTTTACTATTGGCCACAGGAATAAAAAAGAAAAAGGGTTCAGAAAAAAGGAGCACACTTCTCATCATTACAACAATCTTCTAGAACAACACTGCAATTTGAGAAGACTCTTTATATTTCTTTCAGAGATTGTCTAAGGAAGTTTTCCTACAATTTGTACAAGGTCACCTGTGAGCGATTTGGGGTTGATTTGCCACAGTTTGCTACATGCAAATGTATTGCTGAACAACTGAGCCCTGGCACAGTTATTAGCTTCCAAAAATGCCTTTCAAGTATATCTTTTAGAAAAAGCTTGTAAATGTATAAGAATTGCTAATTTGACATTTTAATTTTATTTAACATGTTATTTATCTTAACTGCTCTTTTACCTGTTTTAAGGTCTTGATTTTAAATGGGTTTTCATTGTCAATTGCTGAGAGGGTTAGTAATTAGTTACCTACCATGCTGTTTAAATGAATAAGTAGATAAATAAACATATTTTTAAAATGTTTTGCATAGATTTTGGTATGGTTTCTGTCACTTACAAAATTGCTAATAAACTAGCTCTTCAATGAAATAACAATCCTGTTTGATTGCAAAATACTGCTGTACTGAACATAAGACTTTTTATGATGTAGAGCAGGGGTCCCCAACCCCTGGGCCGTGAATCAGTGCCGGTCCATGGCTTGATAGGAACCGGGCCGCAGTGAGCGGCACAACTCTTAGAAAGGGCTGGAGAGGAGGAGGAGGGAGGAGGGGGAAGCCCCCTGGGCAGAGTGTGCACCAGGAGTGGGAGAGCGTAGGCATGGCCGCTCACATTGTTGGGGGCCCGAGAGGGGCGAGTGAGACTCACCCCCACCCCGCGCGCATGTGCTGCCTGTTCCCCCTCCTCCCCATTTCCCCTCTACGCCAGCAGAGCCATGGCCACCGGTCCGCGGAATTTTTTTAACATGAAACCGATCCCTGGTGCCAAAAAGGTTGGGGACCCCTGATGTCCATTTGGAGAAGGGCGGGGTATAAATTTAATAAAAATAAATAAATGTAGAGTATGAAGTCATGCCTGAGTGCTTTAGAGAAGTAAGATTTGTGGTTTGCTGAGATCCACATCGTGGCAGTTTTATAGATGCTTAACTCTGCATGGATACTGCATGTGCAGTCAATTAGCTTTGAAACTGGATTTTCTATTGGAGCAGGTTGGACTGCTGTTGTTATAGAAATCACAGCAGTTATATGTGAGGGAGCAGAAAAAAGACAGGCACTTAGGTCTTGTGTGTGATATTTGCATTGGGGTTAGCAATGGTAACATAAATATTCTACTTCTGTCTAAACAGGACAAGAGGAAGAAGGGAAGGGAAATAGAATAGAATAGAATAGAATAGAATAGAATAGAATAGAATAGAATTCTATATTGGCCAAATGTGATTGGACACACAAAGAATTTGTCTTATGTGCATATGCTCTCAGTGTACATAAAGAAAAATAAAATACAGTGGTACCTCGGATCACGAACTTAATTCGTGAAATGACTCTGGTCGCGATCCGATTTGGTTGTGATGCGAGGCACAATTTCCCATAGGGTTCAATGTAAATCCGATTAATCCGTTCCGACCTTATTTTTTGGTTGTGATGCGAGGCACAGTTTCCCATAGGGTTCAATGTAAATCCGATTAATCCGTTCCGACCTTGTTTTTTGGTTGTGATGCGAGGCACAGTTTCCCATAGGGTTCAATGTAAATCCGGTTAATCCGTTCTGACCTTGTTTTTAAAATGTCCGCGGCTCCGGTTCGTGAAGCGAAACGGAGGTCGTGAATCCGGGCATTTTTACGAACTTTTCCGTTCGTGATGCAAGGGCGGAGTTCGTGATGCAAGGCGGAGTTCGTGAAGTGAGGCGGAGTTCGTGCAGCGGAGCATTTTTTACGAACTTTTCCGTTCGTGCAGCGAAACGGTGTTCGTGAACCGGGGCACATTTTTTGGGAAATTTTTGGTCGTGAAGCGAATTGGACGTGATGAGAGGCGTTCGTGGTCCGAGGTATCACTGTAGAATACATTCATCAAGAATCATAAGATATAACACTTAGTGATAGTCATAGGTTACTAATAAGCAGTCAAATTATACTAGGAAACAACTAAAACAATATAAATTTTAAAGGTACAAGCAACATAGTCATAAGTGGGAAGAGATAGGTACTAGGAAGGAAGAGAAGAATAATAGTAATACACTCTTAGTAGGTAATAAGTGTGGTGGGAATTAGTTGTTTAGCAGAGTGATGGTATTTGGGGGGGGGGAAATGTTCTTGTGTCTAGTTGTTCTGGTGTGCAGTGCCCTGTAGCGTCGTTTTGAGGGTAAAAGTTGAAACAATTTATGTGCAGGATATGAGGGGTCTGTAATTATTTTCACAGCCCTCTTTTTAACTCGTGCAGAATACATGTCTTCGATGGAAGGCAAGTGGAAAGGAAAGGATAAAAGATGTAGGATCTGATTCTCTCATATGCACATTGGAGAGAGGGAGAGGGAGAGAGGGCATATTCTGAAGATCAAATATAAAATATGGATCTGCCCATTTTTCTGCTTGAAAAATCATTTCACCTCATTTTCACCTCAAAATATACATTCAATCAAAAGAAAATCCATAGCTAAATTATTACTCTGTTGGTACTTTGCATCTTTATGCATTTTTTATGTTGCTAAGACCTGGGCAGCCGGATCAATAGCACTGGCAGATGCAACACTTAGGGCTGAATGAGGAGCAATATCAGCCCATACTTTACTTTTATTTGCTACTCGATATCCTAGAGCAGGGGTCTGCAAAGTTGGCTCTTTTAAGACTGGTGGACTTCAACTCCCAGAGTTCCTCAGCCAGCAGGAACTCTGGGGAACTCTGGGAGTTGAAGTCCACCAGTCTTAAAAGAGCCAACTTTGCAGACCCCTGTCCTAGAGGCATGACTGAAACATAGAAGCCTCAACTTTTCTTTTTTTAAATTCAATTCTGTTCTGTTTCTGAAAAAGAAAGAACCTCCCAATGCATACACAGCCCAAGGTCATCTGACACCCTGTGTTAATTACTAGCTTCAGCTTGACTTTTCTGTACTATGAGTTACCAATGAAGTAGAAAACTCGCAATTCAAATGAGTGTCTTTGTGTCCTATGTGGGTCATCTAAATCTTTGCATTGTACCCATAATTTTAAATTTAATTTGCCTCATTTGGCATTTTCTCTGCTATGGTTTTCTATTAGGGAACAGATAAATATGGATTTAATTAACTGCCTTCTACTTCTGCATAGACCAGATGATATATTGAGACAATTCATGGTTATTGTGACTGTGAACCTCCAATTAATTATCATAATAGGAAATAATATGAATATTGAGCATTTCCCAATGCTATGCCAGAAGTCACCTCAATCAAATCAGGCAGTGCTAATTGATAAAGTAATGGGTTTGCTAGTAAACCCTAGCAAAATCAATAAACTGTTTCTTTGACCCAGAAAAAAAAGTATGCTCAATGTCTTTCAAACTCACTTCTAAAAATCAATTTCTTCTACTTTTTTTTAGAAAACTTGACAAAATAGCCAATCAACTTTTAAAGTATTTTTTCCCAATTAAAGAACACTTTACAGAAATTTAGATATATGCAGAAACTCTCCCATCATTAGTACTAATTATCAAAACTATGCTTTTGATTAACAATAGTGAAGAATGTTAAAGTTTCAGATTTTCCAAAAGAAAGAAATGCATATTTTGAAAACAAAAAGTCCTTTTTTCACAGGTAGTTTAATAAATGAGCTTTTGAATTTTTTTTTACTGTGGAAAACATATTTAAAGCATATGCATACACACCCAATGATTTGAAGTTATATTTATGTAGATTATTTCTGTGATGGATGTGGTGATCTGTGCTGGTAAAAAAACAAAAAAAATATAAACTTCATCTATTGAAAGATAAAAATTCTAAATAGAATCCTTGAAGAGTTTGAAGCCATAGTACATCAAGGGATTATTAAAGAGTTGCTAGTAATGAAAGCTACTTCTGATATTGCTCTTCTTTGTTTATCCTATTGTGCTGCTGCTAAAAGTACAACCAGCTTTGAGAGGCCCAAACTCTTAACATAACTATCAGCAAATATAGTGCTATGATCCAGCTAGGAGTCATGTATGCAAAGATGCAGATTGCATGAATATCCTAAGTTATATAAACAGATATTCCATTAAAATCTGGATCTGGTTGTATCTTCTTTGTCTATGCCTGTGATGGCGAACCTATGGCACGAAGAGCCCTCTCTGCAGACACACAAGCTGTTGCCCCAGCTCAGCTCAACATTGAGGGGTCAATGTTTGGAAGTTTAAAGTTGAAAAATTTGGCATGCCCTCCAGCAGGACCAAGCTAAGCCTTATACAAGACCGCCTCCTGCCCCATACATCCCTTCGTCCGATCCGCTCCCACAGAGAGGGCCTTCTCCGGGTACTGTCGGCCGGGCAATGCCGGTTGGCGACGCCCAGGGGAAGGGCCTTCTCTGTGGTGGGCCCAGCCCTCTGGAACGACCTACCCCCCAATCTATGCACCACCTCGGACCTGTGCCTCTTCCGCCAGCATCTCAAGACGTATTTATTCCAACAAGCTGGCCTAGCATAACCCCCCCGTTTCTGACTTTTATCTGTATAAATTTTAATTCTTAGGGTTTTATAAGGGTTTTTAGCACGATATAATTTAATAGTTTTTTAAATAATGTATTTTTAAATTTTGTATGGTTTTTTAATATTGCCTGTGCGCCGTCCTGGGTCCTTGCAAGGAGAAGGGTGGGGTATAAATTTGAAAAATAAAAAATAAATAATTTAGTTAAAACAATTTTTGCCCCCAAGGAATCTTAAATATTTTATTTCTGTTTGTTGATTTCTGTAGTTTCCTACTATAAGTCATAAAAAGGACAAAGGTAAGATCCAGCTTTGTGAACCATTTTGCTCTGTAAAATAATAATTGGCACGTCATTCACATATACCAAGTTTTGGCTCAGAATACTAAGGTCTAACAAAGTTATTTTTACAACTTGGAAGAAAATCCTACAGATACTTCTTTCTGGCAACAAAAAAAGTAATAGCAATAAATGCAAAAATAATTGTTTGTTATTGAATAGCATTAGACCAACAAAAAAGTAGTGAAAGAGATTGTGTCCATCCATTTAAAAAGAAAATTGAACCTTGTTTGGATAGCACTGGACTTGATAGCTTACTTTAGGCTTTAGCAACAAAGCAATGACAGCAAATCTTTTCAGCTGTGACATGAAGATGGCAGCTTCTATCTAAAGAACAAGAGCTTTCTTCATTTATGAACAGGAGCAATTCTTTTAGAGCTTTTAAATTAATGATTGGCATTTCACACCATTTCAGTACTCCCGGCTCCACCTATTTGCTGTGCTTCTATGCCCTCTGTCAGAATCACAACCTGAAATGTCAGCATCATCTGCAGTGTTTGCTGATCGTATTATTAATATACCATCCTGCTGGTTAAATGCACACAGCTTTAAAGTTGTCCCTGTTCACAACTGAACAGTGAATTGGGCAGCACCTTGGAAAATGATCTGGGATTCTTTTGTGGAACCTCAGGAAATAGGATCCTTTGTGAAATGAACTCAGCCACTGGCTGCTAGATCTATGCTGTTGCAGACTTCTTCAAGCAACAAAGCAGGATAGGAGCAACTAGGTTGAAGAGGCGATCAGTGCTTCTTTGAAGCTGTGCCTTAAAGCAGGGGTCTCCAACCTTTGCAACTGTAAGTCTGAAGGACTTCAGCTTCCAGAATTCTCCAGCCAGCTCTGCTGGCTGGAGAATTCTGTGAGCTGAAGTCCTTCAGACTTACAGTTGCAAAGGTTGGAGACCCCTGCCTTAAAGGAGGCAGTACTGCTCCCTCACTTGGAAAAAAAAACCATTTCTTAATGAGGACCTATTTTTGATCATGTTTACCCAGGCTTCAAATTTCCTTTATGGAGAAAATGCCAGGGAATTGCATAGCAGGTGTCCAAATGGAGTCAGAGATGCTGAGTGAACTTGTAATTTTATATAAATAAATATATTTTACATCTAAATATACAGAAAAGGAGATAGTCAGGTACATCACTACAATATGAAATAAATCATCAGGGCACACAGAGGACCCAGAAAACAAAAGGCGGGGTGGGGGGAGGGAAACTCCCCCTCCACACCTACAGCAACCAATCACTGTGCAGATTGCTTCATGCAGGAGCCAGTATTTTCCAATCAATCAACTACAACTGTTCTGTTATAGTGTTCTGTTCTGAACTCCACTGTGTTCTGTTCTGAACCCCACTCTTCCAGCTACTAAATTTTAACAGCAAAGGTAGTAGAAATCTAATCAAAAAGGAAATAGATTTTCTGATTTCTTTCCATCAAGATTTAGGTCCAGGTTTAAGCCAGAAAAATCACATTGGCCATTCTGATGGATAGCATTTGCCTAGCTCTTGATGGCGGAAATACATCCCTTTTGGTCTTATTAGACTTTTCAGAAGTTTTATCCTTCTGGAGGCCAGCAAAGTTGAAAGTATGGATTACTGTGTAATGACAACTGCACTCTTATTCTAATGGATGCTCCAGGCAATATTATTGGGGAAATCATTTAAATCCATTATAGTTCCAAAGCAAGGTACCACAGGATTTAACATTCTCCTTTATGTTATTTAACATCTTTAATGCTAAATGTCTTGAATTGGGACAGGTTATTCATTGGTACAGGAGCAGATCCGATCATTATGCTGATGATGCCCAGTTATATATCACTATTCTAAGGTGCCAAAAACATATTGCACTTGTTCTAGAGAAGTGGTTCTCAAGCTTCCCAATGCCGCGACCCTTTGAGTTCCTCATTGTGGTGACCCCCCAACCATGAAATTGGTGTCTCGGTTCCTAAGACCATCAAAAATACATGTTTCCGATGGTCTTAGGTGATCCCTGTGAAAGGGTCATTCGACCCCCAAAGGGGTCCCGACCCACAGGTTGAGAACCACTGTTCTAGAGACTACCTTATCAGGAGCTGCCTTTGGAGATAATGTGAAAGTTACAGTTGGTGCAGAATGTGATGGCCCTAACTAGACAAACTCAGTATTATAAGGTAACTCCTCTTTTGGGGACACTAAATCTTACCCCAGACCTAAGGTAAGGATATGGAGGTTTTGAAAGATGTCAGATGTTTGCCGGGTGCTACAGCCAGCAGAGACAAGAGGCGTATTCTTAAGATAGTCAAGAATGCAAGTAAGGACTGTGAAGTTGATGCTATTATACATCTTGGCACAAATGATCTGTCCCAAAAAGATGTAGCTTCTCTGCAGAATGATTTCCAGAGTTTGGGGTACGAACTTAGTAGTACAGGTTGTAGGCTTATCTTCTCAGAGGTCATACCAGTATACAAGGAACAAGAAGGAAAGGGCCAGCGCATAGCAGAGTTTAATAATAATAATAATAATAATAATAATAATAATAATAATAATAATAATAATAATAATAATAATAATAATAATAATAATAATAATAATAATAATAAGTTGAATTTATTGACCGCACCCTCTCCCCACAGGGACTCGGGGCGGTGCACAGGGAAATTAAAAAAAACGAAAAATATACAAAATACATACAAATTAAAACGAATTAAACTCAATCAATCCTGTGCTAAAATCCCATTAACTAAAAATACCCAATAAATATAGTATACATTTAAAAACCCATAGACAGAGAGACTACCCTAGGCCGGCCAGGCGGAAAAGATGAGTCTTCAATTTCAGGCGGAAGGAGCGGAGGTCCGTGGTCGTTCTAATATCGGGGGGAAGGTCGTTCCAGAGAGCCGGGCCCACCACAGAGAAAGCCCTTCCCCTGGGCGTCGCCTGCTGACAGAGTCTAGTGGACGGCACCCCCTCTCTGTGGGAGCAGTCCCTCTCTGTGGGAGCGAATCGGCCGTGAGGATGTATGAGGCAGGATCCGATCCCGCAGGTAGCTAGGTCCCGAGCCATGGAGTGCTTTAAAGATGATGATTAATACCTTGAAGCGCACCCGGAAGACGACAGGTAGCCAGTGCAGCTCGCGCAAGAGCGGTGTAACGTGGGTGAACCTGGTGGTTCCCATAATTGCTCGCGCGGCTGCATTCTGAACTAACTGAAGCCTCCGGGTGCACCTCAAGGGGAGCCCCATGTAGAGAGAGTTACAATAGTCCAGTCGAGATGTCACGAGGGCATGAGTGACTGTGCGAAGGGCATCCCGATCCAATAGGGGGCGCAATTGGCGAACCAGGCGAACCTGGTAAAACGCCCTCCTGGCCACGGCTGTCACTTGCTCTTCCATAGACAGCCGGGTATCCAGGAGGACACCCAAATTGCGCACCCCATCCACAGGGGCAAGATGTTCGCCCCCTATGGCCAGCGTTGGAGAAAGGTGGTTGATTCGGGCAGCCGGAAACCACAGCCACTCGGTCTTGGTCGGGTTGAGCCTAAGTCCGTTACTTCCCATCCAGATCCGCACGGCTTCCAGGCACTGGCACATCACCGCTACGGCATCGTTGGGGTGGTTTGGGGTAGATATATACAGCTGAGTACATCAGCGTAGAGATGATACTCTACCCCAAAACCACGGATGATCTCACCCAGCGGCTTCATGTATGCATTAAACAGGAGAGGCGAAAGGACCGACCCCTGAGGCACCCCACATGTGAGGGGTCTCGGGGTCGACTTCTGCTCCCCTGCCAACACAAATTGCGATCAGCCAGAGAGGTAGGAGGAGAACCACCGTAGGATGGTACCTCCCACCCCCAACCTCCCCAGCCGATGCAATAGGATACCATGGTCGATGGTATCGAAAGCCGCCGAGAGATCTAATAGGACCAGGATGGAGGAACAACCCCCATCTCTGGCCCTCCAGAGATCATCAACCAACGCGACCAATGCCGTCTCAGTGCTATGCCCGGGCCGAAAGCCGGACTGGCGCGGGTCTAGATAATCAACTTCCTCCAGGTGACGGGGAAACTGTTGTGCCACCACACTCTCGACAACCTTCGCCAAAAAGGGAAGGTTGGAGACGGGACGATAGTTTGTTAAAAGAGCTGGGTCCAAAGAGGGCTTCTTAAGGAGGGGCCTCACCATAGCCTCTTTTAGGGAAGCAGGCAAGGAACCCTCACTCAAGGATGCGTTGATAACCTCTTGGAGCCAGCCTCGTGTCACCTCCCAGGATGCCAGTACAAGCCAGGAGGGACACGGGTCCAATAAACATGTGGTGGCTCGCAGTCGCCCACGTAACCTGTCCATATCCTCGGAAGCAACGGAGTCAAACTCCTCCCAAACAAGATCTGCCTCGTGGCATCCCACTGGGCCATGAATGGGAGCTAACTCGTTCTGTATCTGAGCGATTTTGTCCTGCAGAAAAGTCACAAATTCCTCTGCTCTACCCTGTAACGGGGCTTCCCGCACCCTCTGCTGAAGGAGGGAACGGGTCACCCTAAACAGGGCGGCAGGGCGGTTTTCTGCGGATGCTATGAGAGTGGCACAATGATGGCATTTGGCCACTCTCAACGCCACAATGTAAGTCCGTAAATGGGCTCTTACCTGTGTCCGGTCAGATCCAGATCGAGTAGCCCTCCATCTTCTCTCTAGGCATCTCTTGTGGCGTTTCATCGCCCTCAGCTCCTTGGTAAACCAAGGGGCCGGGGCGGTTCGGCGCCGCAAGAGAGGCCGCAAGGGCGCGACCCAATCCAAGGCTCCCGTGGTCGCAGTATTCCATGCGGCCACGAGATCCTCCATCGGGGCGCGGGTCAGGGGTACAGGAAGTGGCCCAAGCGCCATCTGGAACCCATCTGGGTCCATCAGGCGCCTGGGGCGGAACCAGATAGGTGGTTCTGGTGCCGCCTCCTTGCGGCGGGGGGTAGCGGTCGGAAAGTCGAGCCGGAGAAGTGAGTGATCTGACCATGACAAGGGTGTGATGACTATATCCCCTAAGCCCAGATCACTCTTCCATTGGCCTGAGACAAAGATGAGGTCCGGTGTGTGACCATCCTCGTGGGTGGGGCCTTGAATTAGTTGGGTCAGGTCCATGGCCGTCATGGAAGCCATGAACTCCCGAGCTACCTCGGATGATTCGCCCAACGATGGCAGATTAAAGTCCCCCATGACTATAAGTCTGGGGGTCTCCACTGCCACCGTAGCGATCACCTCCAGGAGCTCGGGCAGGGCTGCTGCTACATAGCGAGGAGCCAGGTATATAACCAGCAAGCCCAACTGCCTCCCCAGGCCCCACTTCACGCAGAGGGACTCACAACCGGTAGTCTGTGGCACAATGGTCTCTCTTGGCTCAAGACCTTCCTTGATAATGACCGCCACCCCTCCACCCCTACCTTGGGCCCGGGGCTGATGAAAAGCGCGGTAGCCTGGTGGGCACATTTCAACGAGGGGAAGTCCTCCCTCGTGGCCCAACCAGGTTTCCGCAATTCCTACCGGGTCCGGCTCCCCCTCTGACACAATGTGTGGCTAAAGGAGTGCTGTAAAAAGGAAGGCTTTGGTCTTATTAGTCATGATGCCTGCAGCTGGTCCAATGATAAACTGTACAAAAGAGATGGTTTGCACCCATCCAAGAAAGGGACTGAGTTACTTGGCACTAAATTCACAGATTTCCTGGCTAAACATTTAAACTGAATAGTGGGGACAGAGAATCAATAGATAAAGAACATTTCTGTCCCCAGCAAACTAAAATTCATAGGGTTATCAGTGCATGTAACATAGATATTTGTGCGGGTAATATTATCAACACTGCTGTCAAGCAAAACCAAACAATTAACAGTGAGTGCCATACCATGTACATGAACCATACAAGTGGCAAAGAAATAGGGGCAAAGAGAACCATAGTCAGGCATAACACAGGTTTCGTAGACAGAAAACACAGGGTCAATCAAAATGGACTCAAATGTCTATACACCAATGCACAGAGTATGAGGAATAAACAGGGTGAATTAGAAATTCAAGTAAATGAGGGCAGATACGATATTGTTGCCATTACAGAAACTTGGTCGGATGAAACCCACAAATGGAACATACAGCTAGAAGGATTTAAATATTTAAAAGAAATAGACCAAATAAAAGAGGAGGTGGAGTTGCACTATATATAAGAAATAATTACATCTCTACAGAAATAGAGCACAACAATGATGAGAACTATCTTGAATGTATTTGGGTCAATATTAAAGGTGGGGGGGGGAATGATATTGTCATAGGTCTATACTACAGGCCACCCAACCAAGCAGAGGAAGTGGATGTACTTTTTGCTAACCAGCTAACTAAGGTATGTAGGAAGCACACTACAATAGTAATGGGAGATTTTAACTACCCTGACATCAATTGGGAAACAAACTCTGCACCAAGTGGAAGATCCAACAGGTTCCTAACAAACCTAGCAGACAACTTTGTTTCCCAAAAGGTAGAGAAGGGAACAAGGGGGTCAGCAATATTGGACTTAATTCTCACTAACAGAGAGGAAATGATAGAAAGTGTAGAAGCTACAGGAACTTTGGGGGCAAGCGATCATGAAATACTGGAATTCAACATTATGCAAACAAAAGTAGTTGAACAAAGTCAAACTAGAGTCTTAGACTTTAAGAGAGCTAATTTCAATAAACTCAGAGAGAGCTTGGGAAGGATTCCATGGATGAGAATCCTCAAGGGGAAAACAACTCAAGAAGCTTGGGAAATTTTGAAAAATGAGATTATAAAAGCCCAGTCCAGCGCAATACCAATGAAGAAGAAAAATAACAGCTCCCAAAAGAAACCAGCATGGCTGCATAAAGAACTCTCTGACAAATTGAAAGATAAAAAGGATAAATATAAAAAGTGGAAAAAGGGGGACATAACTAAGGCAAAATATCAGCAAATAGCCCGAGCCTGTAAAGATGAAGTGAGGAAAGCTAAGGCTCGCAATGAAGAAAGGCTTGCCAAAAAAGTAAAAAATAACAAAAAAAGCTTCTTCCAACATGTTAAAAATAAGAAAAAAGTTAAGGAAACAATTGGTCCACTGCTGGGAGAAAATGGCAAGAAGATGATAAGCAACAGGGAGAAAGCAGAACTATTTAACTCTTTTTTTGCATCTGTCTTTACACAAAGGGATAAAACAGTCCAACCAATCAAAAACAGCACCACAAAAATCAGATTAGGAACACAAGTTGAAATAGGGAAGAAAATGGTAAGTGAGCACCTGTCTGCCCTGGACGAGTTCAAATCACCAGGACCGGATGGACTACACCCCAGGGTTCTGAAGGAACTGGCAGACGAGATCTCAGAACCACTGAACTATATCTTTCAGAGATCCTGGAGTACCGGGGAACTGCCAGAAGACTGGAAAAGAGCTGATGTGGTTCCCATCTTCAAAAAAGGAAAAAAAAACAGATCCAGGAAACTATAGACCCATCAGCCTGACCTCAATACCAGGAAAGATTCTGGAAAAGATAATTAAACAACAAATAAGTGAACACCTAGAAGCAAACAAAGTAATAGCCAAAAGCCAACATGGGTTTGTCAAAAACAGATCATGCCAGACGAATCTAATTGCATTCTTTGACAAAGTGACAAAATCAGTGGACCAGAGGAATGCTGTTGATATAATTTACCTGGACTTCAGTAAGGCATTTGATAAAGTAGACCATAACCTACTATTAGATAAAGTAGAAAATTGTGGGTTAGACAGCACCACCACCAAATGGATTCGCAACTGGCTGACCAACCGCACTCAACGTGTAGTCCTCAATGGAACTGCATCTACATGGAAGGAAGTATGCAGTGGAGTCCCCCAAGGCTCTGTTTTAGGCCCAGTACTCTTTAACATCTTCATCAACGATTTGGATGAGGGGATAAATGGGGAACTCATCAAATTTGCAGACGACACCAAGCTGGCAGGAATAGCCAACACTCCAGAAGATAGGCTTAAGATACAGAAGGATCTAGACAAACTTGAACATTGGGCACTATCTAATAAAATGAAATTCAATTGTGAAAAAAGTAAGGTCCTACATATAGGCAAGAAAAACCAAATGCACAAGTACAGTATAGGTAGTACCTTGCTCAATAGTAGCAACTGTGAGAGGGATCTAGGAATCCTAGTGGACAACCATTTGAATATGAGCCAGCAGTGTGCAGCAGCTGCCAAAAAAGCCAACACAGTTCTAGGCTGCATAAACAGAGGGATAGAATCTAGATCACGTGAAGTGTTAATGCCACTGTATAGTGCCTTGGTAAGGCCACACTTGGAATACTGCATACAGTTTTGGTCGCCACGATGTAGAAAAGACGTGGAGACTCTGGAAAGAGTGCAGAGAAGAGCAACCAAGATGATTAGGGAATTGGAGACTAAAACATATGAAGAACGGCTGCAGGAGCCGGGTATGTCTAGTTTGATGAAGAGAAGGACCAGGGGAGACATGATAGCAGTGTTCCGATATCTCAGAGAGTGCCACAAAGAAGAGGGAGCCAAACTATTCTCCAAGGCACCTGGGGGCAGGACAAGAAGCAATGGGTGGAAACTAATCAAGGAGAGAAGCAACTTAGAACTAAGGAGAAATTTCCTGACAGTTAGAACAATTAACCTCTGGAACAGCTTGCCTCCAGAAGTTGTGAATGCCCCAACCCTGGAAGTCTTTAAAAAGATGTTAGATAGCCATTTGTCTGAAATGGTATAAGGTTCCTGCCCACGCAGGGGGTTGGACTAGAAGACCTACAAGGTCCCTTCCAACTCTGCTATTATATTGTATTGTATTGTATTGTATTGTATTGTATTGTATTGTATTGTATTGTATTGTATTAATTCAAAATGCTTATCATAGCACCAAGTTATAATAATTGTTAAAACAATAGTTCATCCTTCTTGTGAGTGATATGGGATGTAAGTAATATGGCAGGTATTGCAGTAGTGCCATCCATGCTATTGCTACATTCTCCCAGTGGAAATGTGTGCTGCTCCATCCCTCTTTTCATTTCACAAGGCTGCAAAAACCTTCCTATTCCAATATTCCTTTGGTTCTTAATTAAAAACTCTTTTTTTGGACCCTGTAATCCCTTAATTCTGGGTAGAGTCAGGCAACAGAGATCTACCCAAAATTAAAGGATTACAGGGTTGTAAAAAGGGAGTTTTAAAAAAGAGATGAAGATCAACATTTAGTGACAGATATCCTTCCTGATGCTACATGGAGTTCGCAGCAGATATTTTTAATGCTCTAGGAGAGAAACATTTGCTGCTATCTAGGATTGAACTATCTGATTGTAAGAAACTCTTTGATTGTGTTTAGGAATTATTATAACATATCACATCATATCATTATTTTATATGGCTCTCTACAGATCTTTTAGCTGGTCCATTCTATCTGATATATAAAGTATGCTTCAGGTACCATCAAATAGTTATCTACATTTAGTGGGTCCCAGGAAATGTGCCTTCTCTGCTGTGGTACCAGCCTTAGGGAACATTTTTCCCCAGGAGGTTAGATTATCTCCATCCCTTTTAACATTCTCAAAGTCCTTCAATATATACTATTTATTAATATTAATGTCTACATTTTTATATTTGTTATTATGTTTGTGATTTTTATCTGATTGTTGTGCCCTGTCCAGAGTCACTTTTGTTGAGATGGGAGGATATGCAAATGTGAGAATAAACATAGATATGCTGTGGTGGGATGCAACCGGTTTAACAACCAGGTCAATGAGCATGCACATGCATGCTTTGCACGCATGCACATCTAACGTGTGCTTTGCGTGTGCCTGCTGTGTTCAAAAGCCACCCATTTTAAGCTTACAAATTTACCTTCTATGTCAGCGCCGGTGAGTAAAACAGCTGACGCTTGGCAATCCACTGTGCCGTGCAAATCAGCTGAGCTAAAACACAAGGAAATATAGGACAGGGGTGGATGGGCAGGGCCAACTGCTCACTAGAACTATTGATTAGGCTGAAGCAGTCTGAACTGGCTGAATCCACCCCTGTAGATATGTCTTGCACACCTCCTGCTCAATAATACAGGAACTTGCTAAACCTTTTTCCACTCTAAAGTATATAAAATTGGCCTTTTAGATTTATTGTAATTTAGTCAAGTGACATCCAGATGGCACACATTGTCAATTTTAGAAGAATAAAGAGATCAAAACTAAACATTACCATTCCATTCATGCGGTGACCTATAACATTCCAAAGGAAAAGTGAATCCAAATGAAAGCAATTTGATGTATGGATGAAAGAAAGTTAAATGTAAAGCGTATCAACTGACTCAAGCTAATGCATGTCAGTTTTCAAATCTAAATTTGAGCTTCTTAAATAAAGATCTTCTAAAGGTTGCATATGAAGGGCACTTTTCAGACTACTAGTGCTGGTTGTTACTTTTGGTGAAATTCTTCAGATTAATAGGATTAATAGGGTTAGATCTCAGGCCTCTCCGCCACCTCAGCATTTTCGTCCTGTTGATAGTATAATATCACGGTATAGCCAGTTGATGCCATCTCTGGCTATTGGGGACGAGTCATTGGCCCCCACAGAGAGGGCTCGCAACCTGGGTGTCCTCCTGGACTCTTGGCTGTCTTTAGAAGAGCATATGACGGCTTTCTCTCAGGTCCGCCTGATACGCCAGTTGCACCCCTTTCTGGATCGTGATGCCTTACGCACTGTCACTCAAGCTCTCGTCACCTCCTGCCTGGACTATTGTAACACTCTCTACATGGGGCTTCCCTTGAGGTACACCTGGAGGCTCCAGTTGGTTCAGAATGCGGCCACGCGGGGAATTTTGGGACTATCTAGACGCTCCCATGTAACACCTCTCCTGCATGAGCTGCACTGGCTGCCGGTGGCTTTCTGGGTGCGCTTCAAGATATTAGATTTAGATTTATTAAATTTTTGGACCGCCCTTCTCCCTTGCGGGACTCAGGGTAGTGTACAGGCAATAATAAGAACAATAAGATAGAGCATAAAATCCAATTAAAATCCAATTAAAAATATATTAAATGGATTGGCCTGATCTAAATCCAGGATTTAAAAACGCTTACTAAAACCAATTTAAAAACTAAAGCAATTTTAAAAACTACGTCAGGCTGGCCGCATGAAACAGATATTAGTGACCACCTTTAAAGTGCTCCATGGCAAGGGACATGGTTATCTGCAAGACCGCCTCCTGCTGCCAAATACCTCCCACCAACCAGTTCGCTCCCACAGAGAGGACCTTCTCAGGGTACCGTCGGCCAGACAACGTCGGCCAGCGACCCCCAGGGGGAGAGCCTTCTCTGTGGCAGCTCCTGCCCTCTGGAATGACCTACCCCCTGAACTACGTATGACCTCAGACCTACGCCTCTTCCGTCGGGCCCTGAAGACACATCTATTCCATGCAGCCGGCCTGTCATAGCCTTTTTAATTGGGTTTTTTAGTATTGGATTTTAACTGTGGACCAAACTATTTAATTATATATTAATAAGCCATTTTAACTTTTGTATTTCCTGTTTTTATTGTGGCTGTTCACCGCCCTGATTCCCGAGAGGGAGAAGGGCGGTATATAAATTAAATAAATAAATAAATAAATAAAATAGTATGCTGTATTGTTATACCACATAATTTCATGTGAGGTTAGAGTTTTCATTTTGTACTACTATGTGCTCTTCCATGCATCTCAATCATTTTAAATATCTCTAATAGGATAAATAAACACATGCGTATATTAATGCAGTGCAATGATAGAAAAGCCCAGGAGACCATTTACCTTCAATGATACATTTTTATTAAAGAACCACTGCTTCTTTTTCCCCAACAGTGGTCTTATATAAGGAAGAAGCTACTATCCTCATAAAAAAGGGATCTTGGGAAATCTCATTTAAATTTCAAGGACCTCTTAGGGGATAGTTGCTAATGATTATGCTAATTGGCATAGGGTCTGACTGACAGTTATGTCAGGGAATGATTTGCAAATCACATTTTCTTGGAGCTTATTAGCAGACTCATTAACTGTACAACAGTACATTACTTCCAGAAAGTCAGATCTAAGCAGAAAATTAAAATTATTTGCTAAATGACCTAATAAAATTGAATAAAATGTGCTGAGAAAATGAAAACAAAAGTATATCAAGACTCCAAATATATTGGCTTAAACAAAAAGGAAGAAAAAGAAAAATCAAGTTGAGCTCTGCTGGTCAGCATCTGCAATCCAGATGGAGATTATTAAAATGCTATTTAACAGTGAAACAATAACAGTCCTTTCTTGGCAATCGTTTTGTCACCTGGTAAAGGTGATGCATTTCAACTATTGCCCTTTCTCTCTACTCTATTGGCTCTGTTCCTAGAACATTTATAATTGGATTAAGGGAGTGGGATGGGGTATGTTAGTGTGCTTTGAACTCACTAAACAACAATACATTAATATAATTGATTCTCTCAAATAGTTTAGCCCAAACAGACGAGTGAGTATTTCTAGTCATGACTGATTATATTGATGAGTCCACCCAGTCATGTCCTACATACAGGCAAGTTAATTTCTTTTTCTACTGTCTGTGATCAAGACAAAACCCTAGAATGGGATATAAAAACAAGGTTTTTCTAGGCACTCCATTGTTGCTTTGTTTTTGCCTCATCTTATGGCTAGAAGGAAATTCCAATACATTCTCTATCTTTATTGTCCCATCTCCCCATCACTTATTATTGAACTTCTGGAGGACATTAAAATACAACAGGTAAGAAGTAGGAAGGAAGTGATAGTTTCACCATTTCCTTTGTGGGAGAACGAAAATTAATGGCTGCCAGATGACTGAGTCATGAAGGATCATATGCTGCCAGCACAGTATGGTGAAATTAGTTAACTGGGAGATAGGATCAGTAACCAGGTTTTGTTGTTTTGTTTTTACTGCATTTTCCAAACTTGGCTCATGTGAGATAGCATCTGCCACTATTAATTGATTTATATGCCATCAAACACTGCAGGAAAAATCCTCAGAATGCAATGAGCTTTAAAATCTAATTTTTTCAGGTGAAAGAGAACATGGTGATTCTCAGGTCAGCTCCTATTTACTGAAGTATGCGTTACACAATATACAATTGCAATCTCTGCTGGAATATCTCTCTCAGACTATATTGCTTGAGGGTATCTTCCGTTGCTTAAAGAACTTACAATGCTGGTTGAAATCTGCTTCCCTGGAATTTCAACTGGCTTGTTCTTCCTCTCTAACCTGTATGGTAGTTGTTGAGCTATTTGAAGACAATTATAATTTGTCTTACAAAGGATGATGCCTTTTGTGATTTCAGCTACATAGATTTATTGGTTCTATGAGTTTATTAAAGAAAGAATATAGTTAATCTCACACATTCCCTCCTCCATTTCCCCTAATTTATGAACTTCTTTTTCTGTATTTTTAAAAAATGATTTTAAAAAAGTTATCTTTAAACAAAGAAGTTTCCATACACTTTTTAAAAGGTATGTTTATTAAACTAGGTGAAATGGCTAAGAAGAGACTATAAACTCATTATTTACTTAAATGAAAATGAACATCTGGCTGGAGAATCACTGCTGATAACATTTTGATCACAAATCCAACTCTCCAGGTTGCTATATGTTTATGACTAGTCATGTTTTTCAGCACTGTTGTAACTTCAAACAATTGCTAAGCAAATGGTTGTAAGTTAAAGAGAACCAATAATACAGGTTTACAATAAAGACAGCAATAATAATTATACTTGTGCTTCTTGTCTAGACTATTCTGAAGGGCTACTAATAACTATACAATATACAGTGAAAAACTATACAACTGAACAACTATTTAAATCTTTACAGCTGCATTCACTATGTATTTCACAAGACTAACAGAAGGAACACATATTTCCATTTTGTCCTCCATATTGATCTAGGGATACTAGATGTCCAGCAAAAAAAGGACATTTTTATCCTTGATCCTCCATCTGGCAGGATAGCCTTTAAATCAAATATTGTCCAGCTTCTTTCGTGTCTTGGTTTTTTAAAATTATTTGTTTGGACTGTTTTCAAGTCAAACTATTGTCTACTTCTTTCCTTATCTGTTGACAACCTAGATTTACATTATTTATTTATTTTTTATTCCAGCAATTCGCTTCAATCCAACTCCTTCGAGTTTATGATTACTGTAGTCTATAGATCATTGATTCCTCCTATGTTTCTACAGTGAAATTGAAAAAGACTCCCATTGTTGATTCTATATTATGGCTAGCATATGTTCTTGAAAATAAATAGAAAAATACTGTGATTGAAAAATCAGTCTTTCTGACCCTAGGAAAACTAATTTCACAGGCTGGTTAAAGTACTTTTTTATTTTTACAATTTTTCAGTTCCATTTTTGTCATGGATGCCAAGAAAGTTAGAAAATTCATATGTCCTCCTTCTCCCTTCCCACCATTTGTCTTCCTTTCCGATTATATGTATTACTTTGCTCTCTCTCTATAGTTGTTATAAATGCTCCCCTGCTAAATCAGAAGAAATAAATAAATATGGATATGAACACCTGTTCCATTAAAAAAAACTTTGATGAAATGTAGACTAACTAACTATCTCATTGTTTGTAGTGAAAAGCCAATCTGAAGCAAAGGTTCCCATTATTTTTTATTTTCCTGTCTGAATGTTTGTTTTCTATCTGAAGTTTCTTCCCCCCATTGCCCTTCTCTGATGCAAAGTTGTTTGTGATGAAGTGGGATTAATGAACATTTCATCCTAAATATAAACATGATTCAGAATGTGAGCCTAACAACCCTAAAGTGAATTGAATTATTGTATACTGAATTGAAGCTTGTCTGTGTAACGAATGGAGTGCTGGCAATAATCGTGCTTGTACCAATCACACTTGAATCCAAATTGATGCAAATGAGGCAGTGGATGGAAAATTGGTAACTGATTGAGCACTTAAGTGGCGGATCATAGATGATTCAGCTACACAGATACTTGAACTTTATGTCTGTTCTTTTAACTTTTTTTAAAAATAAATTGGGCAGAAAAATAACAACATTACTTGTATGAGTGTCACCTATTGCAGGTGTCCAAACCTTGTTTTTTTATGTGCATTGTATCCGATTTATGCATAACATGCCGAGATCCACCCTCCAAAAATTAAGCAGAGTAGAGCAACATGTAAACTTGATTTCATTTCATGTAAAGTAAATAGATGGATTGTAATTGTTTATTTAATAGCTATTACTTTCCAGGGAAGTCTGTGGGCAAATAAAAGATGGAAACTTTGACTATATGACCAAAGCTCATCCCGTTTTGCAGTACCATTTTAAATTTCCCTCCCCAAGATCCCCTTTCTTCCATTTGGAATCACAATTCAGAGGTACCAAGAACCACAGGGAACTCCGTAGCTTCAAGTTGTATATGTGGATGTATGTGTACCTCAATCTAAAGATAAAATCAATGACAGCCCCAAAATACACCTGTGTATCTCTTCTGTGTATCTCTTCTATTAGTCCTCTTCCAATCTGATCCAATTTTTTTAGAAATTTCCAAGAGAATTTTAGTGAAAACACTTTAATGGAGTTGGAAGGTAATTTGAAAATTAATTAATAAATGACTGCGTCAGTATCTCTGACTGGTGACAAGCCAGGCTTTCTTTGAAGTTTTCCACAGAAGGAAAATTCACGTGGCAGCTTTTTTCCACACTCTGTCCATTTATAAAGGAAGGAACTTCCTCCACTTGTTTAGCCAGAATCTGCTTCTTTATAGTTTTTAACCAATTGGTTCTGACCCTGCTCTCTGGGCAACATAGAATAAGTCACTTCCTCTTCTGTGTTATTACTGTTTAAATATTTGAACTGTGCTACCATGTCCTTTTTGAAATGTGAGAATGATATTCCAAGCAAGGTCTGAAATGGGCGAAGCTGAAGTGTAACAGATAGATTGCAGGCAATCCTCAATTTACAACCACAATTGAGTCCAGAAAAGTGGCCATAAGTCATACCATGAGCAAACAGCTTTTGCTAACTGCCTGAAGGATTTTCTCCTCTTTCCTGCTGCCGAATTGTACCAAAATGTCAATAGAACTTTAAGTCTATATTTTCTATTGTTAAAAGTACCATTTTACTTTTTCTAATTCACAAAGTAAGAACAAATTTCAGATTGTCTCTACTTTTTTTTTAAAAAAAGAAACTAATTATGAATTTAGGAGTTAATGAATTTAAACAATAGAACCATTTTGAGGCAGAAAAAAAGATAATTGCTATATTTTATTTGGCTGTATTCCCAAAATAGCTAAATAGGCTGCATTGTTATATAGTCATTTGTGACAGATGTATTAACCTTTGTTTTCCCCTTACAACCTATGCCACACGACATTAATTTGTGTAGGAGTTTAAAATGTGGTATGAGTGAAGTAAAAAACAAGAACAAGGTTTCAGTGTGATATTTTGTAACAGAACCATTTTGAAATGCCTTCCCTTTATGATCTTGTTCTTTCTTCCCTTTATCTGGTGAGTTATTCCAAATACCTATAGTTTTTGTCAAGACTGAATGCTTGAAATAGAAGGAAATTTCAAAAACTAAATGACAATGAGTTCGCTAAAGAGCTACCATAGATATGTTCTTCTTGATATACTTGATTTACTTTTGTTTGGCATTCTCTGTAGAAGAATATTGAGTATTCTTCTAAAGGAGATGTGTGTCTATTTGTGAGTGTGTTTCTGTGTATGAGTGTTACACAAGGTTTAACAGATTAACATATTCACAGAGTTGGAAGGGACCTTGTAGAGACCTGATCAATGGCCCCTGATCAAGCAGGAGACCCTACACCATTTCTGACAAATGGCAGTCCAATTTCTTCTTGAAAGTCTCAAGCGATGAGGCCCCACAACTTCTGAGGCCAAGCTGTTCCACTGGTTGATTGTTCTCACTGTCAGAAAGTTCTTCCTTGTTTCTATGTTGAATCTCTCCTTGGTCAGTTTTCATCCATTATTCCTTGTCTGGCCTTCAGGTGCTTTGGAAAATAGCTTGACCCCCTCCTCTCTGTGGCAGCCCCTCAACTATTGGAACACTGCTATCATGTCTCCCCTGGTCCTTCTCTTCACTCGATTAGTCATGCCCAGTTCCTGCAACCATTCTTCAAATGTTTTAGTCTCCAGTCCCCTAATCATCCTGGTTGCTATTCTCTGCACTTTTTCTAGAGTCTCAACATCTTTTTTATAGTATGGTGAGCAAAACTGGATGCAGTACTGTAGGTGTGGTCTTACTAGGGCTTTATAAAGTGGTATTAGTACCTCACTTGATCTTGATTATATTCTTCTGTTAATAGAATTTAGGATTGCATTGGCTGTTTTGGCTGCCACTGCACACTGCTGGTTCATATTTAACTGGTTGTCCATGAAGACTCCAAGATCCCTCTCAAAGTCACAGGTTTTATCCATCTTCTTTTGTGTGTATGTGTTATATAATGTTCTCATCCTATAGTAGGATATTGTAAAACCCTTGCCAACTGTGTGTGTGTGAGAGAGAGAGAGAGGGAGGGAGGGAGGGAGAGAGGGAGGGAAATTGAATTGCCATTTTAAACCTACAGTGTCCTAAAATAAAGCCATATGTAAAACTTTGAGAGAAAATAAAACTGTGAGTCTCTTACAAGGAAATGCTGTGATTGAGGTGACCCAATAAAACTTCATAAGGATTTTTAAATATCCTCATTCAGGAATATTTGTTTTTCCATGAAATTTTAGCCCAAATAAGATCTGCGTTGACCACCCAGTCGCCATACTTGTAAGTAAATGTGGGCTGTATTTCATAAGTGAAAAAGAGAAACAAAACATAAGGCAGTCCTGAACATATGACTCAAATGACACTTTGATCCAAGGCTTTTGATTCAAGAGCAACAGTTTCAATATGACTGTTATTTGGCAACTGGTTGAAAATGTAAAGATCTACAGATTTCCATTACAGAATACCAAAGAGGCTTCATATTCAGTCAGCTTAACTTTGCTTATCTTGTATTTTCAGGTATTCTTTCTAAATTAATGCAACTGTGTTCATGACTCCAGTAGATTGTGCCCCATTCCATAGGCTTTTGCTTCACTTGCCTATATCAAATTTTACAGAAGCCCAAAGCATTGAGTTTAGTCTTCTTACAAGTTATGTAAAAACAAGATCTGCTGAACTGATTGATCTGGACAAGGTCTTTTTCTTTTCTCAAATGGAGAGTCCCAGTGATCTTTCTTTTCTGCCAAATTAGAATATTTTGTTCATTGAATGTAAAGGTTAACCAGACCCAGGAGAAAAATCAAAGCAGGGATAGACAGATATATATTGACAAGTGGACTGCATGGAGCTGTAAATCTACTCGTATTAGTCAGAAATCCTGCATTGGTCAGTGAGCACTGGAAGCAGATAGAATTGGCCTTCACAGACACAGCAGACTTTAGTTCAGTTACTTCAGTCACTTTATCTCAATCGACACCTTCTGCAAGAACCCTCCCAATGTATATCATACTTCACAATCAGTATGATGTCATACCCTAATCCGGCTAACACAGATTTATTTGTGAGTGTTTAACAAAACTAAGAGCAGTGCTCCCCTTCAAGATGTTCTGCATTTTGCCTACACAAGATGGAAATTTTGAGTGAGTGAGAGAGTGAATGCATGAGTGAGTGAGTGAGTGAGTGAGTGAGTGAGTGAGTCAGTCAGTCAGTCAGTCAGTCAGTCAGTCAGTCAGTCAGTCAGTCAGTGACAGAAAGAGAGAGTTACTCATTCCTTTTCCTCACCAAAGCTACTATTTCATATAATTTGATAAAAGGAAAGGCTTGAGTGAAGAACCAGGTTTTCAAGACCCTTCCAAACTCCAGCAAGGTGGCGTTTCCAATCTCAGAGGGAACTGCATTCCAGGCATTTCTACAGAGAAGGTAACCTTTCAGAGACCTGATATATGGCATTGTTTAATCAAAGGAACCCAGAATATGAGTACCCTATTAGGATAAATCAGCAGGCCAGACACTATCTCTAACAGAAACAGCTGTTCTCCCATGCATGATGCTTATCTGTGTAGGATAAATAAGTACAAACATAAAAAAGTATATTTCTGATTAACGATAGTAGGGCAAGCATGACAGAGTAACATGTTCAGCCTTGAGATGTGTTTCTTTGGGTCCTTTTTTTTCTTGGAACTTTTTTTTCTCCTCAGTACAAGAAAGAAGCTATTTTAATTGGAAGGTATTTTCTCCCTTTAATATTATTCACATTTCTTCAGCTTGTCAAGTGAGAACTCAAGATTCCAGATGAGAGGAATGGTGCTCAAAGGCACCAACAGGAGATAGAAGCAGTTCAAAGGAACACTGCTGAGGGGGATGAGAGACATTTCTGTTGTTGTTCCTTTCTTTCCATGACAGTGCTCAGAAGTAATAAGAAAACCATATTGTTAATAAAAGCCATATGCATGTAGAGTACTGCCTTATCATGTTGTGATTGCAAATCAGTAAAATGAAGAGAATTTTCTCAAAGTCGTATTTATGGAAAAACACCTTTCTCTATCAACATCCTTGAGAAAAGAAAGACACTTTGAAGATCCACACACACACACACACACACACAATGTTTTGTTTTCCTTTGTTTGTTTTGGGCCAGCTATCATTTTTTCACATGTAAAATGCTGCAGCAGAAAAAGATGGGAGCTATCAATACAAATGCAAAAAAGACAATAGTATAAAAGAAACTATTCTGTTTTAATTCTTTTTTATTTTCACTTCTATTTTCTATTATTTTAATATTATATAGTTTTGAAAGACTCAAATAAAGAAATGATACAAGCAAAAGAGTCAGGCATGGGTAGTGAAATGCAAATGGATAAAAAATAAACCTGAAATACCATAAATGAATATTTTCCAATACGTCAGTAAGAGTATGATATTATAGTTCATATCCATTTTTCTAATCTGAAAGTACGTATATTGTTCCACTTTAACCTCTAACTGCTTAGTTAACATAGACTGTCACTTCAAACAAAATATCTATAATGAAGAATACATTGTGTTAAATCAAGATAGTGAATATACTGTATATCAATGGTGGGTTTCAAATTTTTTTAGAACCTATTCTGTAGCTGTGGTCTGTTTTGTGGGAATGGCTTGGCAGTCATCTTACCATGTAGGAGTGGCTTGGCAGTCATGTGACCAGGTGGGAGTGGACAACTGAGTCATTATATCCCTTTCCAGCTGCTTAGGAGAGGGCTTCAATGCTGCTGTTGCCTTGGATCCTCTGAAGGAACCCTGCCCTCGTGTCCTTTTCTTTGAGAACCACCTTGCAAATGGGGGCAGGGCAGGGAAACATACTGGTATGGGGGCATGGCCACACCTCCGTGGAACGGGTATGCAAAAGCACAGCAAATTTCTGGTACCGGTACATCCATAGTGGTGCGTACCAGCCGGAACCCATCTCTGCTGTATATAAAATTGAGATATGAACTTTAAAACCCAGATTTGAGGAATTATGTTATGATGCATAGACAAGACTGATATCAAGAATTGTTTTTAGTTAGAATTATATATATAGGAATTTCTTTTTAAACAGTGTGCGTGTATGTTTGTGTGTATATATATATAACCATTATATATATATATACACAATTTAGTTAAGTACTGTTTTAATTCTTTACATTTACATAACTCTTTAATGTAAAGGATCCATTAATGTAAATGATTTTTTACAATGAATCTTTCCTCTGAATAATCTCTTTCCTCAGGAGGATTTCTGTGATATGTTTACTTTCACTCTCTCTGCTTGCAAAGAGACAATGTTTAAGAGGCCATTTGTACATAGTTCTAAAATGTACCATCTCGTCCCTGTAACTGTAATATATGCATTATACAGAAATAATATACAATTGAGATTGTACCCAGGTAGAGCCTCAGTTTCACAACCAGATTGTGTATACAGTGGGAAAAGGAGATTTAAGCCTCGTCAGCCAGCTATTTGCACTTATAAGCCTGTTTAACTTTTACTTAGATTGCAGTCCTATCTAGTTTGATGTACTTGGAGCTATGAAAAGGATAGGACAATTGTTCTCCCATTTCCAAAAGCAAGAGAGGCATAAGTGAATGATTGAAAAGTTATCTCTTTGAGGAATTGCCCAGTTCTGAGAAGAGAGAGAGAGAAAGGATGGATGGATGGATGGATGGATGGATGGATGGATGGATGGATGGATGGATGGATGGATGGAGAGCGGGAGGAAGGGAGAGATAGAGAGCAATATCACTTAAACTTAAATACCACTTCATAGTGGTTTACAGCTCTCTTTAAGCAGTTTACAGAGTCAGCATATTGCCCCCAACAATCTGGGTTCTCATTTTACTCACCTTGGGAGGATGGAAGGCTGAGTCAACCTTGAGCCAGTGAGAATGCCAAACTACAGCCAGCAGCCAGCAGAAGTAGCTTTCAGCACTGCATTCTAACCACTGCTCACCATGGCTAGATGATAGGTGATAGGTAGGTAGGTAGGTAGGTAGATGATAGATAGATAGATAGATAGATAGATAGATAGATAGATAGATAGATAGATAGATAGATAGATAGATACCTTAGGAAAGTGGGAAAGAGATGCTGTCTAGGGAATAGTTGATAAATGGGAACATAGGCCATAGCTGCATAGTGGGTGGTGAAGCAAGAGGTTCAGAGGTTCAGGAGGGACCTTCCCTAAATTATGAGGCTATAAAGGTGACATGTGAATACATTTTTCAATGAAAAACTAGGAAAGAAATCATGCTTAAAATTTAGCCCAAATGTATACTTGAGATGCCCTTGTATGGATAAAATATAGAAACCATAACAAGACAAGACCAACTACTATTCCCATAATCATGGTGGCAATGTTCCAATTCTTGTGATCATGCCAGCAATGAAGAATCTTTAAAATAGCTACCTTTCTTCAACAAACACTCAGGAGACAAAAACAAATTCACAGCCTACCATGATTTATGTTGACAATCTTTGTTAATGCACAGAGTAAATGCAAGCAGTAACTCACAGATAATATGAAACACATTTTGTAGGTGTCCCTTTATCATTATATTTCTCTAGTCATACATTTCCAGAATGATTAATATTATTGCATCTTTTTATTTTATTTCTTGATAGATATAAAGATTCTTTAACTGAACAGGGATTTATAAACCATCAAAGCAAAGTGTCTTTAGTCCAAGAGATAATTCTCTGAGACTTCTTGAATGAAAGCCAAAATATAGATTTTTAACTTTTATTTATTGTTTATTTATTTGTTTATCAAACAAATTTAGGTAGGAATATAAAGATATTATATTCTTTTTTATAATTAGAATTACAACTAGATTTGTGAGCAGAACACTTTTTCATTATTTCCTAGTAGAAATTGTAAATAGAAATACTTCCTAATTTTGTCAAATAAAAGTATGCATATCTGATATGCATAGGAGTTGTGCTCTTTATTTCAATTAGATACATTTTATTATTTGTCAGTACCGAAGTTATCATTATAGTCTGTGAGCCTAGGAATCATGGGTGTAACTTTGTAGTATGTAAGAGATTCCAAACAAGGCTGTTTGGAATCAGTGGTGTCGAGTAAATTTAAAAGATATGGTGATGCCCTTTGGGATTTCAAGAGTTTAATGTATTCATTTAAAAGATTTAAATAGCCACTTGTCTTATGCAACACAACCCAGGATGCCTCCCAAACAACTATAAAAGCAACTTTTAAAAAAGGAAAAACATAAAAAGCCAATACAACATGAAATTCCCTAAGCATTTCCCCACTTCTCCAAGAGTGTGGCCCTGATGGTTTTGTTAACAATAAAGTCAAATCTTTTACATATATCCCAGTGCACTATTTTAGCATCTCTATTATAGTGTACCTTTAGTCAATTTTATTACAGCTATTACTGAGGTGATGCCATGATTGCTCCTTCGCTTATTTTTTTAAAAAAATATTCAAATCTTCACCCACAGTCAGGACAAATTTTGAATGGAATATCCTTCAGTTTCATGGAATTACTGAGTATGAAAATATTTAGAATCCTGGACCTTAATCTGATTCTAATTTGCTTCCTTTTCACCTCTGATATGTAGTTTCAATAGTTTTCTTTTAAAATTCTACCAGTAGTGGTTCATCTTGTACCATTTAAAACATCCAAGTTGTTTCTGTTCTTCCATCATTTGCATCACTTGGAATATTCCCCTCCCATCTTTACAGCTGGAAAAATATATTCTCTTTTTTGGAAAAGAGAAGCCATATTAATTTATTTTCTTATTTTCCTATTGATGATGATGATCTTACTTTGCATTTATTTTATTTTATATTTGTCAGGATTTATTTTATTCTTCTTCTCCTCATTCCATTGACTCAGGTAATACTTTTTATATAATGCTGAACTTCAGCCACAAAGAATTCTAAATTCAGATCCTGCACAACTGCAAAGCTTATTGGTACTCTTGACACGTTTACCATTTCTCAGCTTAATTCATTTAGAAAAACATAATAAGAATAAAGAGTTTAAAACAGATAAATCATGGCCTGCATCAGTGAGAATTTCACCCTGGGATATGTGGGGGGACCTCTGGGAAACAAAGACTATATGCAATAGAAGACAAAGACCTGCCTTCTATATCTTGAATGCTAAAAATAACATCCATGGAATTACAACACAAGAACTGATCCTATCCCCAAGTTATGCAAAGTATTTTATAGCCTATGTGGTGCTGCTGAAGTGAAAAGGTATGACTGACTGCAAGTATGGACCTTCATTACTGATCACTCTAATATCAATCTGCTATAGTTAGGTGAATTATCATTATGCTGTTATGGTATGCTACTGTTACCAAGATTTAGTAGAGGCCCTCACCTGAAGTCTGATTTCTGCTTTTAACCATTCATGATGGTTTATGAAGCATCTCCCTTGTTTTTGGGTATTGAAAATAATTTTACTAGTAAAGTCCAATATAACCCTGTGGTCTACTGGAGGGGTCCCCAACCTTTTTGGCACCAGGGACCGGTTTCATGTTTAAAAAATTCCGCGGACTGGTGGCCATGGCTCGGCCGACATAGAGGGGGAGCGGGGCATAGGGGGAACAGGCGGCACATGCACGCATGGGGGGAGAGTCAGCTCACTCACCCCTCTCAGGCCCCCAACAGCACAAGCAGCCGCCCCTGTGCTCTCCGCCCCCAGTGTGCGCTCTGCCCAGGGGGCTGCCCCTCCTCCCTCCTCCTCCACTCCGGCTCTTTCTAAAAGTTGCGCCACTCACTGCAGCCCAGTTCCTATCAAGCCACGGACCGGCACCGGTCCACGGCCCAGGGGTTGGGGACCCCTGGTCTACTGTATATTGTATATCATAGGTTAAATCTGTTTAACCATGTTGCTTATATGGAGATCTTATTGATAGGATATCAGAGAATATAAGTATCTAAAATTTCCTATAGGTACAAATTATATCTTGGATTTAGATAGAACAAATCAAAAGAAATCACTCTCCAGGAAGGCTAAAATATTTTTATTGAGATTGGCTATAATAATAGAATCTTAAAATATGTTTTACATCCATCATCCTAGCAATAGGTTTTGAATACAAGGAAAACTTTCTTATTCTTCCTTACTCCTTATAAACTCACAACTTATAAACTCCAAAATGTCACCAAATTATAATTGTAATGTGACCAAAGTGTGCAATTTTATTAAGTACTCTGTGAAAGTTATATTAACTGTTTGTTTAATTTAATTTTGATAAGTTAAGATAAATGAATGTTAATTCAATTCAGTTTCATTTAACATTTGTTCTTACTTAGTTTGTTTGCCCTTGTCCCAACCATTTCTTGGAGTGCTTCCAACTTCCAACATGTTTCTCAATAATTAGTCATGGATCTAGGCTAAAGAAGGTTGCATAAGATTGCTTTATCTTTCTTGTCTTTTACTGCCCAAATTATGCTGCTGTAGTGATACTAAGAAAATATCTGACACTCTGGACAATTGTGTTCTACTCAGATAGATCTTAATATCTAGTCTAGTGGAAAATGTTTACCCTAGTCATAACAATCTGATTGAGATGCAGAATTATGATGCATGGCTGGATGATGGATGATGTAGAGAGATCGTTATAGAGCTTACTGTTAGCACAATTTCCAATACCTGATTGATTGTATTTCCAATACCTAATTGATTGTAGCTCCCAGGAATGCAGTTTGCCAAGATAGGTGCTGGAAGGATAATTTACAAATGGAGACAACTGCACTTGGGTAAGAGTTGAAGAATTGGTTGGAAGTCTAATAATAAATATTGGTGAATAGGGATGGTGTTGTTAGGGAACATCCCATCCTGCAGGAATCTACAGTATTCAAGAGATGTGAACTAAAGGTATATCCCACAGCTAAGGAAAAAGCGACCCTCTGACCTGGCAGTAGAGAGTGCTTGGTTGCAAGCCTGGAGAACAAAATTGAAAGCCAACATTATGTTGACATGGAAAGTGATATGGATAACTTCAGATTATATGTAAATGATGAAGACATAATGAAAGGCAATACTAAGTGTTTGGGTTAAATTATCATGGTATCAGTATAGAAAACTTAAATTTGTATAATTTGACAGGAGAATATGAAAAATGGATGGAGAAATATTAAGAAATGCAGATAAAAGGTAGTATGTGAAATGTATAGTAGTATGGTAAAGCAGCTACAGGCGTTCAGAACCAAGGATCTTGGTGGTTTAAATGTATGTGCAGAGCTTTGCAATAATTTTTGTTCTTGGAAACAAAGAATCTGTTGTTCTTAATAATAACCTGTTCAGAATGTGATATTGTAATGGATGGCATGCTCTTCATGGATATCTACCAGCAAATTAGCTTGGTCAGGATTGTTTCATAGACAAAGTGAATTGAAAGTACTCATGAATGTTTTGAGGTTCTTCTCCTGCTTCCTGGTTTCATATTATACTATTTTCTTTGCATGACTTAGAGCAGGGGTCTCCAACCTTTGCAACTTTAAGTCTGAAGGACTTCAGCTCCCAGACTTCTCCAGCCAGCTTTGCTGGCTGGAGAAGTTTGGGAGCTGAAGTCCTTCAGACTTAAAGTTGCAAAGGTTGGAGACTCCTGACTTAGAGAAAGGCAAAGAGGAGATAATGCTCATTTACGTTCAATAATGTCATTGTTTCTCTCAAATTTCAGAATAAATGTAAAACAATAAGTATCCATTATTTATTGCAATTTCATGCTTTAGATTGGAAGCTAAACTTTTAGAAGAAAATCTGTGATATTTATCTCTAATTAATCCCTTAGAATCTTGTAAATTGAGCACTTTCCTTCTGTGCCATTTTTTCACAGGTTTTGGGATTCTTATTTTTTTTACATTATGATTAAGAAATTCATCTTTATATGAACCTAAGTGCTAAGCAAGTTACTTACATTCAAACCTTGCTAAGTTCTTTATAGACAGAGTGTTTAAGGGCTTGGCTTTAGTATACATATGTACACCTTCTTAAGTTTCTTAAAGGATAAAACTATTTTCAATAAACAAAACTAGATTTCTAGACTATGACATTGTTTTAATACTCAGTCCTCTAAATAGCTTTTAAGAAGGCATTTTTTTAATGCTCAGAAAAAGACCTGTCACTAGGGTGACATGTATCTAAAATTATATTCATAGCTGTCTGCTTATGAAAGTTGTGTTAATTAATAGATGAAATTAGTCAACTGCTCTTAACAACATAATTGTAAATAATTTCCCGAGGAGTTGCACACCTTCTCTGGCAAACATAAAGAATGAGTTAATGAGAATCTGGCAACCTCTGCCAAAATGACAGCCATGATTATGGTCTATTATCTTGAAATCTTCAGATATTTGAGGCATTTTGTACAAAGAAACAGATAGAGAAGATTGTTTGACAATCCTCCATTCCTTTCCAATGTCTTCTGCAGTTTATATTATGTTCCATTCCCTTTTTTTTTCATTGCAACGTGACTAAGACAGATGTGGTGGAAAGAAAATGACACTAGGCTCTGACAGAGCTAAAAAAGAAGTAGGAAAATGAGTGGAGTAAATATAATGGTTAAATTGTTAAAGCACTTTGCCGAAAACCTCTAATGCTATAACACTGAAATCAAATACATACATTACACAAAAAGCTGGTTGCTGGTATTATTCTAACTGTGTGATCTTCCATTTTTACAACAATTGAGGTTATACCTGTTAGTAGACCAATTATAGTTTCACCCCAAATCAAATACACTCCAGTCCTTTCCTCTGCACCTGAAAGCCACATTAAATCCAGAGCAAAAAAACCTACCTCAACAGTTAAGATTGCACTGCAAATATATACAAAATTGTAGCCCATTTAGTAAGAGCTTGTGGCAGGCCTGCTATATTTATTGACCCAACTCTCTTCCTTCAAAATAGTGGTGAAATTCAAAAATATTTACTACCGGTTCTGTGGGCATGGCTGTGGTGGGCATGGCAGGGAAAGGATACTACAAAATCTCCATTCCATCCCCATTCCTGGGGGGGAAATATTGCAAAATTCCCATTCCCACCCCACTCTGGGGCCAGCCAGAGATGGTATTTGCCAGTTCTCCAAACTATTCAAAATGTACCCTACCGGTTATCCAGAACCTGTCAGAACCTACTGAATTTCACCCCTGATTCAAAGTAGATGAGTTGAAATTACAACCTTCCATATGGAGAACTGAGTCATTATATCCCTTGAAGTAATAATCTGGGGTAGTCTGGTCAATAAAGTAAGAAAAAAATAAAATGCACAACATTATCTATACTTTTCTACATAGAAAGGAATCTATCTTACTTTCATATTTCCATGATGATAATAATCACGAGAATGAGTTTTATCAAGGGTTAAATATTACATGGAGATTGTATCTCCAAGAATAATAATGGAGGCATTTGTGTCTGTCCTTGTTCTTTCTATACAATGAATCAGCCACAAGATAATTACAGAGTAGTTATATTTATAGGAATAGTATACTTCAGAAACTGTTGTTTCCATATGGGCCAGTATTCTATAAATAACTATAATTGGAAATAATCAGTACTGAAATAATGCAGTAGAATTTCTAAAATATGAAAAGGTCAGTTTGTTTGCTATTCAATAAAAAATTTAAAAGTGTGTTCAAGTGGGGGAAAAGAAATGTCCAACAATTAGCCACAAAAGGGATACTGGAATTCTAAATGTTGCTCCAAGTAGACATTTTAAGAAGAAGAAACATTGGACTACTGCTAGCAATATAATTATTTGTATTTTACTGTGTAAACCAGTGGTTCTCAACCTGTGGGTCGGGGCCTCTGGGGGTCAAACGACCCTTTCACAGGGGTCGCCTAAGACCATCAGAAAACACATATTTTTAATGGTCTTAGGAACCGAAATATCAATTTTATGGTTGGGGGTCACCACAACATAAGGAACTATATTAAAGGGTCGCAGCATTGGGAAGGTTGAGAACCACTGGTGTAAACCAATATGGGCTAAGAAAAATAGCAGTTAATTTTTTTTAAGACCACTGGATTTTTAACAGCATTTTGATTCTATTATTTAACAGTCTAGTGCATCCTTACATTGCTCTATGCACGCTGGAGTAGTAAATGAAATTAAACAAAGTCAAGTAAGAAATCTTCATGTTTAGCTTTCCATTTGGAAATTTTCATTTTGATGTCCCAAAGATGCATTTTTAAAATGCAGCTGGACGTCTTTGTTTGTCCTTGAAGCCATTTCCCTTCTCATCTAAGAGTCTTCTTCAGTTCTGAAGAACTGAACTGAACTGAAGAAGCTTCTTGGAGGAAAAAACAAAGTCCACTTTTCTTTTGAAAAACCACCCTTGGGATAACCATAATGTGAATGACTAAGAATCTCCAATATTCTAAAGTACCACTGTATTTTTTTCTCTTTCTGCAAATTGAATGAAAGAAGAGATAAAGCTTTGTAGGGAGTGGTGGCAATGACTTTGGAGAAAGGCAATTATACGACAGGACAGCAAAAAGTGCAGGGCAAAGTATTAATCTCAGGGGTAGGAAAATATTGGATATATAGACTGGCTAAAACCCTTAGACTACTATAATCTTCTAATCCATTGGCACTAACCACTCTGAATGAACTGCTTCTTGCCAAAATCCATGATGGACAGAAATGAAAAATCCAGATGGATTTAAGGTTGGTCTGGTAATTAAAGTCAAAGTAAGAGCAACTAACCACAGAGCAGAAGATATTAGCAGAAGGCTAAGTGATGCCCAGATGCTTTCATTCTTTATTTTCCATTTCAGAATCTTAACGAAAGAGTGGTATTCATTTCAGAAGGGCTCAATCACTGTTTCCATTCCATTAGTTAAATTTATTCAGAGAGAGAGAGAGAGAGAGAGAGAGAGAGAGAGAGAGAGAGAGAGAGAGAGAGAGAGAGAGAGAGAGAGAGAGAGAGATGCATGACAGGATATTTGGTTCTCTACCATAGTCACACATCTATTGAAAAACCAGCCTGTCATTCTTTGTAGTGCACATAAAGGATAAGACTATAGAGGCATGTCATTACTGAAATATAGTCCAAAGAAAGAGTTCATTCAGTGGGAGACCTTTACAACCTTTTGTATGATATCAATATCTGATATTTTAAAGTCACTTTGCTGAGTTCAGCTGCATTGCCTAATCTGCTCATGATCATGGCAACACCATTCAGTCCTGCAGAGTTGGCCAAAAGGAACTTAAATACACATTATAAGCTTACCTCATTGCAGTACAGCTGAAACTCAGCATTGCCAGCTGAAAAGACAGGCACTGCAAAATGTCTAACAGGATCCCCCTACAGTCACTAAAGTACAGGAAGTCACACTTTCTAGAAATTTCAGTTAGCAAATCTTTTAGAATAATTAAATTTATAATCTAAATATGAATTCAAAACAGTGGGGATGGGTGAGGGTAATTTTACTTTCTATGGCTTTGTGAATTTCTGCAAACAGCCTAAGGTAATTGTGTGTCATACTTGATCTTCAAAGTGAAATTGGTATCCCCAGGATAAATTCCTTAACAAGCTTTACTGACACCTTCAGTTATTGTTTGATGATTTTTAGCAATGTTAGTTGAAAGCTTCAGGGCTTCACCCATCCCCACTTAGCAGCCAAGCAATGTGTCAATTTGTTAATTTGCCACATCTAAACAGGGCCTTGACATATGTGAGTGGACAGTCGTAGACCTTCACTTCCACTCAACAATCTCAAGAAAAATGTGACAGTCCAATGCTGTTTCTCATTTTTTGAGTCCCTCACAACCATTAGACATCCACATTGAATGATGAGTAAGAGTAAATTAAAATTTGAGTGATCAAATAAAAATAAATCATTAGGAATATGTAGTGTGTATGTTTCTCTGTGTGTGCATTAGTGCATGTATGTGTGCATGCTTATTAAACCTACTTTGGCTAAGTAGTCTAAATGTAGAAAAAAATTAAAAACTCCTTTCCTGCCTACTTGATTTCATACATACACATTGCAGAATGAAGATAATTTTAACAATGCTAGCAACTTACATTCCCTTTTTTTCATTCATGATATTTCTTCATGTCTAACTGTCAGATATGATGACAGTAAATGGGTGACCTTGTATCTCATCCTAATATGCACTTTTTCACCTGTGGAATTTCTGATTATCCTGATTGCTACTTTCTTTCTGTTTTATTTTCAGGAGCTTTCATATCTTCTAGCATGAAATATGCATGTTTCAGTTTTACTGATTTTCTTAAGAATGGGAAATTTGTATGCAGGCTCTTGAAAACTTTTATGCAGAATGACATTTTGAGTCCTGCAGTTCCAGCTTTGACATTAGAACTCCATAGGTAATCATCTATCTCATCAGAATTTCAGCTGGTTGCATTAATCCAGGCTCTTATCCACAATTGCTCACTTTAGTTTGAGATCCAAGAGTTCTTGGAAATATATGTATATGACTTTTGAATCCTGTTCTAAAAATTTAATGCACTTATTCTTTACATTCTAAAGGGAAAGTTAAAGGGCTAGAGAAACAACATAAGGGAAGGATATGATTCGAGTTTATGAGAACCTACTTAAGTTTTATATGTCATACACAAAGATTCTGAGTCACTCTCTCTAAGCCAGCAGTTCTCAACATGTGGGTCACTACCCCTTTGGGGGTCGAACAACCCTTTCACAGGGATCGCCTTAGATAATTGGAAAATACATATTTTCGATGGTCTTAGGAACTGAGACACTAATTTTATGGTTGGGGGTCACCACAACATGAGGAACTGTATTAAAAGGTCACGGCATTGGGAAGGTTGAAAACCAATGCTCTAAGCCCAATCCATCACACAGGTTTATTGTATGGAAAACAGGAGAAGGAGGGAGTATTAAATATGTTGGCCATCTTAAATTATTTATAAAAATAATTAAGGCAAGACAAAAATCTAATAAATAAACAATCACAAATTCCAGTGACAAAATTATATTGATCAAACTAGTTGGTCTGTATTTGCTAGATTTTCCTCCTCCTCCCTTTGTCAATCATGGTCAATAGGAATATTGGTCAATAGATGGCAAAGTAGTTAGTATGTACTACTGCAGCCTAACTATGCCCACAGCATAGTAGAGTTTGATCCTGACTGGCTCAAGGTTGACTCAAACTTCCACCCTTCACAGGTCAATAAAATAAGGAGCCAGATTGTTGGAGGAAATATGCTGACATTTATAAACCTTACTTGTTTCACCATTGAATTTCATTTGGTTAGATAGAGCTCAATGTTCAAGTCTGTCAAGATCCTTCTGTATCTTAAGCTAATCTTTTGGAGTGTTGACTATTCCTGCTAGCTTAGTGTCATCTGCAAATAATCAATGAAGAAGCCAGCAAGGAAGGTTGCAAGCTGTTGCCAGCTACCAAGAAGATCTTCGTTCATCTTTGGGGGATGGCTGAAAGAATTGCCTGCCAAAGGAGCTGAACTCTGAGATCCAGGGCTCCATCCCTGCAGACTATTGGAGGCATTCTCTTCTTTTCATGGAGAGAATGAACTTCTCCACTGGGATGAAGAAACAGCTCCATATTTGCAGCCTTTGAAGATGTTCCTTTCCCTTATGTGTATGGAGGGGAACATCTCAGAAGGACTTCAGAAATTAGATCTTCCCAATCAAATCTTCCCAATCTAAGCTGCATTCTGGCAGGGGTTTGGAGAAGTTCCCTCCCAGCACATGGCGGGAGCTGAAATCCTTTGACATTCTGTCTGTTGAATGATCTTGGAGATCGCTTAACAGATATAGCCACAAGTGCTGTCCATTTTGCTCAACAACCAAAATTCCAATCTTAATTAAGTTGTAAATTGAAGATTATTTGCAGCTTATAAATCTTTTTATTCTATTTTCTTTTCTCTTATTTTTTTTCTTTTTATTTCTTTTTCCTCATTTTACTTGTTTGTACCTAGAAGTATCTAATAAAGCAAAATAAAAATATTTTATATAATTCTGCATAGTAAAAAAATCACAATCCTATGTGTGCAGAATGTTTTGTTTCTCAATAGCTTACCAATGGATCAGTTTTGCCACAAATATAAATATTCATTTCTCTGTGGTGACAAAACTGTCACTTGAGCAAAACTGCAATGAACAAACAGGCAACTTTTCTGTCTTAAGTTTCAGCCATGAGCATTGGAGTGAAACCTGCCAGCATGGGCTGAAAGACCAATGACAGTTCATTTTATTCTTATCAGGAAAGCAATATCTTGTCTGCTTACATGGGAAGAGAGATTTACCAAATCACATTGCTGAGAGAGAAATAGAAGTTTGAACAAAGAGTTGTCAAAAAGAAAGATTTACTGATATAAACCAGACGTGGTGGCACTGTAGAAAACATACAGAAACAACTCTCAAGAGAGTTTACAGTTTTAGATGAAAGTTATCAGGTGGATCAGATTTAAATGATTTGGCATCACAAGACTGATAGCTAGATAGCAGCTGAGTTTCTAGACATCTGCTGCTGAGTTTTTTGCACAAGCAACTAAAAAAAAGAAGTAGAGAAACAGACAAAATAGGAGAATTTTGGCTAAGCAACCACTCCCATAATTAGGCTGTAGAATCCAAAGCTTAACAGCAATTTTGAGGTAAGCCAGGAAGCTGACATTACGGTCCCTTGCATTAAATGTGTGTGGGGGGGTGTGTGTTACGTTTTTGAGCTGATCAATAAATTGCCTAGCATGTAATACAGCCCCGGTTCGAATCCCAGTAAGGGTATGGATAGCTGATAAGAGCTAAAAAGCTCAAAACAGATCTATCCTAGTCTCCCTGACTTATTTATTGATCAGATCAAAAATGTAATACACATATAAAAATAAACAATAAAATACACAACGGAACTCATGGCTTTCTGTCTAGATGGTCTCTGGTGATGAGCCGAAAGGCAGAAAAGGAAACAGTATGTCTCCTCCCTTAATATATATACTTGTTACACAACAGAGTATTGTGGAACAAGTATATATATATATACTTGTGTCACAACACCCCGGTAAGCCCCAATTAAGGGAGGAAGCATACTGCTTTCCTTTAAGTGTCCCTTAATAAATAAGTCTCATTTATTTATTTATCAGCTCAAAAACCTTGTGTGTGTGTGTGTGTGTGTGTGTGTGTGTGTGTGTTAGGTTTTTGAGCTGATAAATAAATAAATAAATAAGGGAGACTAGGAGAGATCTATTTTGAGCTTTTTAGCTCTCATCAGCTAGCCATACCCTTACTGGGATTTGAACCGGGGCTGTATTACATGTTAGGCAGATGTTTTAGCCACTAAGCCACCAGGTTCTCCTCCTGATCAGCTGAGACAGGGGAAATAAGTATATGCTTGTGTCACAACACCCTGTTAAGCCCCAATTAAGGGAGGAAGCATACTGCTTTCCTTTTCTACCTTGCGGCTCATCACTAGAAACCACAAGAGATCACCAGAAACCAGAGATCACAAGGGACCAAGGGCATGGCTAGCTGATGAGAGCTAAAAAACTCGAAATAGATCTATCCTAGTCTTCCTTATTTATTTATTTATCAGCTCAAAAACCTAACACATAAAAAAAAGACACAATAAAACTAATAGCTTTCTGTCTAGATGGTCTATGGTGATGAGCCGAAAGGCAGAAAAGGAAAGCAGTATGCTTCCTCCCTTAATTGGGGCTTACCAGGGTGTTATGACACACACACACACACAAAGCTCGGTTAATTTTAGCAAATCATTGTCTTTCAGCAGTGCCATTTTCAGAATATCATCATCTGAACAATAGAGTATATTAATGAAACAAGCATATATTAAGGTAAAAAAAATGCTCTTAAAATACATTTGGGAAAAATGAGTAGGAAGAAAAAGGCATACAAAATATATGGACGCTTTTATGATGATTTTTGTTAAAGTTGCAAAGTGATACAGAAATGGAATACAAAGAATTGATGGTGGGGGAAAAAACCTTAGCCCCATTTCAAACTGAGTTTTAAATGTCAGAAACGCACCTTGAATTGCACCCAAAAGCAAACTGGTAACCCTTGAAGCTCACAGAGTAGAGCTTTTATGTATGAATACACATGAAGGGGCACAGGAAACTTCTCATTTCACTGCATTTTACACCAGCTTCCAGATATACTTCAAGAACAAGCCTATATAGTGCCTGTTACAGTAGACTAATTAGGAGATGACCAGGATATGAGTAACTGAGCAGAGTCTCATGATTTAGGAATGGGTGCAATTGGTGCAGAACACAATTGTGTAAGGGCTTTCCTAGCATCAGTCAAGCATCCCACTGTCCAAATAATTGTCCTACCTCTCCATAAGAGCATCACAAATGCACAAACTGTTACCTTCTACTTTTAAATGTCTTTGAGCATTCTTTGTAGTTCCATCAAAGACAAGGTATCTATAATGTAAATTATTCCTCAGGTCCATCAGGTTAGAATATGTTTTGCCTCCTTGTCTACATGATGCTTTGATGTAAAGTATAATTCCACTAAACATAACAAAACAAAAATAATCTCAAATAAAAGATGTCAGCAAAAATTAGCAAGAGCTAACCTGACAACTATGGAGATAGAAACCATATTTTTCTGTTGAACAGGTGCAACAGATAACTTTTGCTCATTTCTCCTTCACTTTCCAGCTCCTGCTGTGATCTCCAGCCTTTATCTAAGGAAAACACAGTCCTCTCCATGTTTGTGTGTGTGTGTGTGTGTGTGTGTATGTTTCTGTATGTAAACCAAAAGGTTAACTCTGACAAGAGACTAGAAGTTGACAGTCAATGCAACTGGATTTTTTTTTGTTTATTTGAAACATTTCACATCCAAGTAGCTTCTTCAGTCTGAGCAAGATTGTTAGGGGAACCTTATATAGGTCCTCCAGGGGGGGGTTTCATTTCTCATCTAATCTGAAGAGGCTCCTCAGGTGAATAGGCAGATCCGCATTGGGATGTAAATGTTCCAACTCTTGAATCCTTAGGTGGGTTGCTATATATGGCCTCCCTGGTGAACCTGTGATCTTAATCTTCCTGGAGACTGATGAAAGAACAGGTTGTGTCTTAGGACTCCACCTCTATTGATGGAAGAATTTTCCACTTTGACATAAATGGATTCCTTCACTCCTCTCTCAAACCACCTTCCTTTCCTATTTAGGAAATTTTAGCCAAGGAGCCAAATGCCACAATACAATTGTTATTCCAAGAGATTATATGTTTAGGAATCATATTGACAAGGTTAACAGTATGAGAAAAATCATTAATTGTATGTCTCTTCTTTTATCATGTCAAAAAATGACTAATTTGAGCACTAGTATACCAAATCGTTATTTAGAGTTTGAATAAAATGCCAGTTTATGTTAGTCATGGCCATATATAAATACTATAGTGAAATACATCTGACACATATAAAAATATCCACAAATATGCATTTTACACAGAATTATTTTAATAATACAGTCTTCATTCTCTCATTCTCTTTATTGCACAGAGTCTACTTAAAGTCCTTTTTGATCCCTAAAATCTTTTTTACCATTCAAAAAGCCAATAGGTTTATATTTTCAGAGAGCTTTGTGGTTTGAATACCAACTTCATTGGACAGAAAAGTTAAGATTCACATAACTTGCAAATCTCACTTAAGCTGCAGAAGCAACCTTGTATTTTAAGAATATTTCTTGAAATCTTTTCCTTTTAGTATTCATAGCAATTGTATCAATGACAGGGAGGTTTCATTTAAAAAAACTAAAAGCATTTAAGCCATATACCAACCTTTTCATAATATAAATATGAGTTGAGTGACTGCATAAATCTGATGATAGAGGAGATAGGTAGGTAGGTAGGTAGGTAGGTAGGTAGGTAGGTAGGTAGGTAGGTAGATGATAGATAGATAGATAGATAGATAGATAGATAGATAGATAGATAGATAGATAGATAGATAGATAGATAGATAGATAGATAGATAATTTCCAAATACTTGAGACAAAATGCTAAAACTCATCAGAAAGAAATTGTTTCCCTGATTTCAAAACGCAATCCAAGCATTATGCCCAGAAAGTAAAATGTTCATTTTACTGATTCAATTTTTATATCATTAAAACTCTTACAATCTAACCAGGAGACATTTATAAAATTTAAAATTGGAGGGGGAGAGCATAAAATTTCAATAGGTGAATATCATAAATCTCACCTCCTTCTTCACTCTTAAAACAAGATTGTTGCATACTTTGGGGGGGAAACTGTTCCAAAGCACAGCTTAATGGTGCAACAGAATGCCATATGAATAGTTATTAGTATTAGTACACATTTCCATTTCATGTTTTAAATCTGTTACCCTCACCTTTTAAAAAAGAAAATAAAAGGTTTCCATTCTTATTTTGTAACTGTTAAGCCCAAGGTTTGAAAGACTAAAATTATTCCTGGGAAACCACTATGCAATTGAAGCTGTGGATTATCAAAGTCCTGCTGAGTTTTCAAAAATAACTCCAGAGCATTATAATAGGTCATTTAAAGCTTCAACAAGAACGTTTTCCTTCAATGATAGTTTCTCCAAGCACCTTGTGAAGCCCTGTCTCTTGTTCCACTTCTAAAAGCAACCATATATTTTACTTTGAGATGGTTTAAAGTTGTCATCTATCAGTTTTAGTAAAATGGATGGGGCTTCAGCCCATGCTCTGTACATACACAGAGTTTCAATCTAACTCTACCAGTTAGCTTCTATATAAATGCCAGAAGATTGATTTGCTATCAAGGCAGAATACTGGCAAGAGATGAATTGCATCTTAGAAGGATGTGGAAGGTTGAGCTTGCCATATTCATCAAGAGCACTTTAAACTAGTTCTAAGAAGACAAAGTAGTAAACACCACAGATGAGTATACAGTTCAGGATGGGGAAGGTGATCCTATAGCCAGGAACCAAAAGATAGGACATAGGGAAAGAAATAGACAAGACAATATGAGAGGCATGCCAGTAAGGAATGCCAACTCTAGAGGTGGTTTTATACCAAAATGCGCAAAAACTGGGGAACATGAATTGGAAATCATAGCACAGAAAAATAAATACAATGTCACAGGCAGTAGTGGGTTCCTACCAGTTTGGGCTAGTCAGCTGAACTGGTAGTGGCTGCCAGTTCCAGCCTTGGTCACTGGAACTGGCAGCAACCTAGGCCTGCCACGCCCCCAAGCCAGTTCTCCGGATGGCACTTACAGCGCCACAATTTTGTTTTTTGCTTCTGCACATGCACAGAACAATTTTTATTGCACTCTGCATGCATCAAGCATGCACTGCATGCATCAAGCATGCACAGAGCACGCACACAAGCGAACAGGCAGTAGTGCCTGCTGGAACTCACCCCTGTTCACAGGTATTATTGTAACATATCATGATACATAGGAGTGGTGCACAGTGTTGAAAAGCCACAGCTTACATAAATAATAATAATAATAATAATAATAATAATAATAATAATAATAATAATAATAATAATAATAATAATAATAATAAAAAAATTTTTTTATTTATAACCCACTCTCTCTCCCCAAAGGGACTCGAGGCGGGGCACAGGAAAATTAAAAACAATAAACACAAACAGAGTACAAAATTTAAAATCACAATTAAACATATCCTGTGCTAAAAACATCTATAAAAACTAAAAACTGTCCCTAAAACCCCTTAACACTATAACTTAATTAAAATTACCCTAGGCCAGCCAAACGGAATAAATGAGTTTTTAAAAGCTGTCGGAAGGAGCGAAGGTCTGTAGTTGTTCTAATTTCGGGGGGAAGGTCGTTCCAGAGGGTCGGGCCCGCCACAGAGAAGGCCCTTCCCCTGGGTGTCACCCGCTGGCATAGCCTAGTGGACGGCACCTGGAGAAGTCCCTCTCTGTGGGAGTGAATTGGCCGCAGGGATGTATGAGGCAGAATGCGATCCCGCAGATAGCTAGGTCCCGTGCCATGGAGCGCTTTAAAGATGGTAACTAACACCTTGAAGCGCACCCGAAAGACGACAGGCAGCCAGTGCAGCTTGCGCAGGAGCGGTGTTACATGGGAGAACCTAGAGGCTCCCATAACTGCCCGCGCGGCTGCATTCTGGACTAGCTGAAGCCTTCGGGTGCACCTCAAGGGGAGCCCCATGTAGAGAGAGTTGCAGTAGTCCAGCCGGGATGTCATGAGGGCATGAGTGACTGTGCAAAGGGCACCCCGATCCAATAGGGGACGCAACTGGCGGACCAGGCGAACCTGGTAAAACGCCCTCCTGGCCACGGCTGTCACTTGATCTTCCATGGACAGCCGGGCATCAAGGAGGACACCCAAGTTGCGTGCCCCATCCACAGGGGTAAGGTGATCGTCCCCTATGGCCAGTGATGGAGTCAACTGATTGTACCGGGATGCCGGAAATCACAGCCACTCGGTCTTGGACGGGTTGAGTCTGAGTCTGTTACTTCCCATCCTCTATAAAACAAATAGAGTCAACAAAAAGGGGAGAGGAAGTTGCCTTGGATGTGATGAAGAATCTACAGAAAACCATGTTTTGGAGCATGTGAAACTTGTCCAGATAAGAGAAAAGAAAAGAGAAATTTAAAGAAACACAGTTTCTTGCGTACTAGAATTTGGTACTGCGTAGGTTTTAAAACAAGCTGAGGTCGAGGGTGAAATTTTTCTGCACCAAATGACCACCTGTTAAGGGAGCAGAGACAGCAATTCTGGGTGATTTTTAACTACACAGATATTTGTTGAAAATGTTATTCTGTGTCATCTTAGAGGTCTGAGAAATGTCTTATCCTCTCTTGCAGACAGCTTCATTTGTCAAAAGGTAGAAAAAGGAAACAAGGGAGTCTGCTACCCTGGATTTAATCTCACCAACAGTGAAGAAATGGTTGATGAAGTAAAGGTAACTGGGAATTATCTGAATCATGGGAAGGAGAAACTGCAAACAGTCAGACTTCAATATTAAACTTCAGAAAAGCTGACATTGATGGAGTCAGAAGGGTAGTAGGGAGGATTCAATGGATTGATATTGTAAAGGAGAAAATTATCCAAGATACTAAAGGCATAGACTTAAAACGATTCCTACAAAAAGGAAGAAGGAGAAACATCCAATGAAACCAAACTGGATCTACATGGAATGCTTAAAAGAAAGAAGAAATGAATAAGAAATTGAAAGATAGGAATATGTCCAAAGAGGAATATAAAGCAGGCTGTAAAAATTCCAGGTCTAATGTGAGAAAAGCTAAAGTCCAGTATGAAGTTAGGCTAACAGAGCTGCCAAAACCAAGAAAAAATATGTTCACAGGCATGTCAGAAGTAACAGGAAAGAGACAATAGATCTTCTGCATAGAGAAAATGGTGAAATGGTTAAGGAGGAGGATGAAAAGCTGGAACTTCTCAATTCCCATTTTGCATCTGTTTTTTTCTCTCAGAAGCTGCTTGAACCCTCAGTTGGCCTCTTCCTTGCCTAATGGGGAAAAAGAGTGAATTGAAGCTCAAGGAAACAGCAAACGAGGAAATGCTGGCTAATCCAAATAAATTAAAGTCTCCAGAGCCACCTGAATTGCACTCTAGAGTTTTGAAGGAACTAACCAAGGTAATTGCAGAACCACTCTCAATAAACTTTGAGAAATCCCCAAGAAAAGCTGAAGTTTCAGAAGACTGGTAGATGGTTCATGTTATTACTATTTTCAAGAAGAAGGAAGAAGTAGGATCCAGGAAAACAAAGGTCTTAAATCTGAGATCCAGATTAAGGAGCCCCAAGTCTTTCTCAAAGGGGAGCTGCTCTAGCAACATTGTGATATTGGCTGCCCTTTAAGCTCTATAATAATTTGTTAAAGTCACAACCTCTCAAATGCCATCACAGTATTATCAAAGACTTGTATAAAAGCATTATCATCTACTTTATTCTTAATTCCATTCTTAAGGATTTTGTGTTCTTTTTACAGAAGCTGCACACTGGATTGATATTTTCATTAAGTAGTACATGATCTCAAGTTTCTTGGCAACAACAGAATCAAAATGTCATTTTTCATTATTAAGTATTCTGATGGTTGGTAACTCTATTCAATAGGATCCAATCCTTGGTGTGAGTCCAAGGAATATCTGCAAGCTTGTTGGAAGGACAGCCCTTGAATAAAGGGGTGTGTTGGGTAAAGACATTCATATCTGCTATAAGTCATGCTACAATTGTGTAGGTCCATTGCAATTGACTGAAGCAAGGCCTAACATGGTTACCTAGAAAAAGTTCAGGGCATTTCGTCCAAATGAAATTGACAAGGTCCTCAGAGCTGCAACTTGCAACCACCTGCATATATGATCAATATAACTAGCATACAAATAAATAAATTAACAAACAAACATTCCTCCTGATCAGTGGTGGGTTCTGGATCCCAGTGCAACCGGTAAAGTGCAACGGGACCAGGTATTCACCACATGCATGTGCACAGCACGTGTGTAGCATGTGCATGTGTACTTACTTCCCGCGATGCTCCAGCTGCTCGGCAGAAAGTCGTGCAGGCACCATATGCTCTGTGCATGTGCATGGAAGTTCCGATCAGCTTAAATACAGGTAAGGAGGGCAGGCCCTCCAGAGCACCATACCGGAACGGTACCTGGTGCTCCCAGCAGGCACTGGTACCCCTGTGCCGGGATGTACCAGTCGTATCCCACCACTAATCCTGATTGATAAAGCTGCCAAGAGACAACATGTAGTTGAAGCCAGGCAGTGGTAAATACATCATTAAAGGAAGAGGTGGCTCTATCACCTCTTTAAGAGGCAGTGGTCCCTCCCTTCCTCAGGAAATAGTCCCTGCAACCATTGGTTCTTGCTCATTGATAACAATTCTTAAGTGAATTATTTACCAGTTTTGAAATTACTGATTGATGTATGCATATGTAATGAAAGCATGTATTCGTTATAAACTATACGCTTTTTTAAATTTCCCCCTGATTTCAATCTGCATATGAAATCATACAGGTGGTCCTTGACTTCCTACAATTGAGCCCAAAATTTCAGTTGCTAAGTAACACAGTTGTTAAGTGCGTTTTGCTCCATTTTACAACCTTTCTTGCCACAGTTGTTAAATGAACCACTGCAGTTGTTAAGTGAATTTGCCTTTGCCCATTGACTTTGCTAGTCAGAAACTTACAAAAAATGATCCCATGATCCTGGGACTGCAACTGTCATAAATATGAACTACTTGCCACACATCTGAGTTTTGATCACATGACCATGGGAGTGCTGGAATGGTCATAAGTTTGAAAATGGTCATAAGTCACATTTTTGATGGCATTATAACTTTGAACGGTCACTAAATGAATAGGACTACCTGTACTGGTTACTGGTTACTGACATGGGAAGAAACAGGGGGGCAGAGGGGAGAGAGGAACAGTTTTCCTAAAGTCAATTTGATTCAAGTAGAGGGGAAACATGTCCTTCTCTACAATCATTCATTCACTTATTGCAGTTACATATCAAGTTTCCTTTAAGATTTCAATCTGTCCTTCCATTTTATCCCCATACTTGAAAGGTATGTTGAGTTGAGATAGATACTGGTTCAAAGTTCCCAAATAAACTTTCATATTGAGGAATGGACTTGAACATTATCTTTCATGGTCCTAATCCTATAGTTTCATCACTATTCCATATTGGCTATCTTGAATTAAACAAGATTGTTAGTATATTAAATTAAATAAGAAGTCCCTAAACTAGCGTGTTGATTGTTGTTAACAAACCATTCTAATGTTTAACTTCTGCTCTACTTCTTGTCCATCAAAAGCAGAAATCCATGTCCTAAACTGAATGAAAAATTTCTTATCCACTGAAATAAAGATTTCAATCTTACTCACAGCAGGAATGGCAAAGAAAAAAAGGCATATGCTTTGCTGTAGACATGGGAGCAGTTCAAGAGCACACTGACATTCAGAAAGTATATCTCCAAGACTTGCTTTCTTCCTATGAACTGTTGCTTTCAGAGCCTTGAGTTCATTATTTTACTGCTAGAGTTCACATTGCTGGATTCACTTGGGAAGAGAAACCTGAAAAGATTTTTAACCAGCGTATGAATGAAAGATAAGGACATGAAACTCATCCTAGGGAAGAAAATGGACAGAAGACAGAAAAGTAAATTTTATATTTGAACAGAAATTTTGAAGCCATCTAAGAGTTTCAAAGCCTCCAATAAGTCTATTGCAACAACTTACATAATTAAATTAAGAGCGTTCAGATCAAATTACTGTAAGCAGGGCAATAAATTTACTATGCAATTCTATAGATTTCTGCTCAAAAATCTCACAAAATGTATTAAGACTTATTCCCAGATAAGTAACCTTAATTATTCTAACTATTTTTTTTAAAAACAAACAAACCTAATGCAATGTATTTTGCTTTCTTTTTAAGTATTTAGGTCACTTTTGTAGTTAAAATGTTTGAAATAAATTTAAACATATAACAACATCCCCCACAAATATAAAGCAGGATAACACTGAAACTTAAAATTCATAAACAAGCTGCAATACTTTTCAGGTTTTCAAGAACTCAGTCAATATTTTCCCCCTAAACCTATCTATATTCAGTTAACTCTTCCCAATCCCAAATAAATTCCCCAAGTAATATTGAGCAGACACAATGGTGATAAAGAAATAGATTTTTTTAAATCACTCCATCTCTCTCTGCCCATCACAGATCAAGCTTGATTATCACAGGTCTTTTTTTCCATTTGTAGTCTACAAAATTGTTTCATTACCTGCAACTACCTATTCCTCAAAAGGGATGCGGTGGCTCAGTGGCTAAGATGCTGAGCTTGTCAATTAGAAAGGTTGACAGTTCAAATCCCTAGCACCATGTTCGAATCTCTAGCTCCCGTTATTTGTCCCAGCTTTTGCCAACCTAGCAATTCAAAAGCATGTAAAAATGTAAATAGGAAATAGGAACCACTTTGATGGGAAGGTAATAGCGTTCCATGCATCTTTGGCTTTTAATCATGCTAGCCACATAATCATGGAGATGTGTTCGGACAGTGCTGGCTCTTTGCATTTGAAACTGAGATGAGCACCCCTCCTAGAGTGGGAATGACTAGCCCATATGTGCGAGGGGAACCTTTACCTTTACCTTATCTATTCCTGATTCAGTGGCAAAAATAACAGGGATAAATGATAATAAAAAATTACTTTCCAACCAATGTGTGCATCTATGACCAAAGTTTGTCCATGCTACAATGAACATGGCAATACATGTTACAGTGAAAGTATTGCTTGCATAGCTGTATGATATATTTTTATCTAAAGTAGATGGCAGTGATCTTTGCAGCATTTCTCTCTTTCTCTCTATCCCCCTCTCTCTGTCCCTCCCTCCCTCTCAGTCACATGCATTCACTTAGCAACCATTTCACTTATCAACCTGCTTCCTGGAATGGAACTATCTTGCTGAATGAGGAATGAGTACAGTAGGTTTGCCATCATTTTGCCTGAAAATCAATCTTAACTGATGGATACAATTCAGATGCCATAATTATTTTGTGAAATGTGAGAATGGAGAGGCATAATACTAAAAAAAATGGTAAGAGAGGAGATATATTTGTTACTGCTTATATTACCAATAATAATGGATATAACCTCCATTATTAAGTTATTTGAGATGTGAAATAATATGATGACTTTACTGTAAGGATGTTGATCCATTTTTAATAAAGAGAAATCCCAAGCACAGGGGCAAGAAAACTACAGCATCAAAGGGAGGAGCTCATTCTGATTGCCCCATTTCTCCCAAGAATCATGGACTTGGCTATTAAAGGTCATGCTGAACATTTTTCTGTATGTATTCTAGAGATATGTATTTTCAATATTTTCTTATTGTATCTTTCAATTCTCACTGCATTTAATAGATATTTCCCCTTCTAATAGATATTCTATATCTCAAACTCTTTTCATCCATATTCAGATATTTCTGGGGGTCCAAATTTGAACCCTGATTACATGATTAACTGTATGCCTGATATTTAAAAAATATTTAACAGTTCTATTTTAATTTAATGTTGACTGAATAAGCTTGATTCCTTTCCCTGGTACTGTAGGCCCATATTGTAAATGCCAGGATTAAACTAAATATAGTAACATAGTGATCAACTCGCATAAACTCATTAAATTACTTCATAAATCATTCTTCATAATATATATACTAAGACTTTCCATAGCTTATAAGAAAATTATTCATTGGCATTATGAGACACTTTACCATAAATATTATGGATATCACTGTAGGACATTCACTGAACATTGTAGTTAACATAATACAGAGTTAGAAGGGACCTTGAAGGTCTTCTGGTCCAACCCCCAACTCAAGTAGGAGACCCTGTACTATTCCACACAAGTGTATATATAGGTCCTGTTGCATCCTGACGGCATTCAAAAAGCCCCGGTAACAGCCAGCCGTTTGATTGGCTTAGGTGCGGCTGGCTGTGGCCGAGGGCGGCTGACGCGCTGATTGGCCGGCTGCCTAGCAGCTCTCCATAAAAGGAGCTGTAGGGCAGAAGGCCCCCACCTTTTTTACTAGTCACTTTTATAAGCAACCGTTGCTGTTTCGAATAAAGAGCTTTTAACCTTACCGGTCTGGACTCACTCTCTCTCAGCAGAGAATCTAACATTGGCGACGAGGATGGGATTTGAAACTCAGTAAGTGTAAGTTCGCTGAGCCGAGGGTAGAATTTCTGGGGTTTATGGTGGATGCCCAGGGCATTCATCCCACTCCCTCCAAGGTCGAGGCGATCCACGACGCCCCCACCCCTGCTTCCAAACAGGAGCTGCAGGCATTCCTCGGCCTGCTCAATTTTTACGCGCCCTTTATTCCGCATAAGGCGTCACTAGCCGAGCCGCTTCACCGATTGCTCGATCGCTCGGCGGTCTGGCGCTGGGGCAGCCGAGAGGCGCAGGCGTTTGCGGCTATTAAAAACATGCTAACGTCTAAGGCCGTGCTGGTTCAATATTCGGACCGCCTACCCTTGGTGTTGGCATCCGATGCCTCCCCCTTTGGAGTGGGGGCCGTCCTGAGCCACGTCCGTCCCGATGGCTCGGAGGCCCCCATTGCCTTTTATTCCCGGACTCTGTCTCCTACGGAGCGCAACTACAGTCAGATTGACAAGGAGGCCCTGGCTGTAGTGTCCGGGATTAAAAAATTCCACGAGTACCTGTACGGCCGCCACTTCTCCGTTTTCACCGACCACAAGCCGCTCCTTGGGCTTCTGGCCGGTGACCGGCCTACCCCTCCCATTCTCTCTCCCAGGATGACCAGGTGGACGGAGTTTCTGACTGCGTACGATTACTCGCTGTTCTACCGTCCGGGGAAACAGCTGGGACATGCTGATGCCCTCAGTCGTTGCCCCCTCCCCCGGACAGACCAGGCGCCGGTGCCGGCCCTGTCCGTCCTGTCAGTGGCAGATTCGGATCTCCCCCTTACCTCGTCTGACGTCGCGGCGCACACCAAGGCAGACCCTGTCCTGTCCCAAGTTTCCACCTGGGTCCTGCGAGGGTGGCCCCTGGGCTCACTGCCGGACGTGTATCGGCCTTTCAAGTCCCGCCAACTGGAGCTATCGCTCCACAGCGGGTGCTTGTTATGGGGAGACCGGGTCATCGTTCCCCCGCCCCTCCGACATCAGGTACTCAGCTCCCTCCATGCCACCCACCCGGGCATAGCTCGCATGAAGGCGTTGGCCAGGAGCTATGTCTGGTGGCCGCGCATGGACGATGAGGTGGCCGCCTGGGTGGGTGCTTGCCAGGCGTGCCAGATCTCTCGCTCCGCACCCCCCTCCGCTCCCCATCGGGATTGGGACGCTCCCAGGTCACCGTGGTCCAGGGTCCACATTGACTTCGCCGGCCCCTTCCATGGTCAGACCTTCATGGTGGTAGTACACGCCTACTCTCGCTGGACCGAGGTCATCCTGATGGCCTCGACCACAGCTGAGAGCACCGTGCGCGCGCTTCGGCGCCTTTTTGCTACGCACGGGTTGCTGGACTCCCTGGTCTCCGACAACGGGCCCCAATTTCACTCTGCCATTTTCCAGGAATTCCTGGCCTCCCAGGGGATCCGGCACGCGCCAACGGCCCCCTACCACCCTGCCGCAAATGGCCGGGCGGAAAGAGCCGTCCGCTCGGCCAAGGAGGCCCTCGGGAGGATGGATAGGGGGGATTGGCAGTCAAGGGTAGATGCTTACCTTATGGGACAGCACTCTACGCCTTGCCAGGCGACAGGGACGAGCCCCGCGGAGCTGCTGATGGGCCGCCGCCTGTGGACCAAATTGGACAGGCTGCACCCCCAGTATAATGAGGTGCAGCCGTGCAAACTGGGGGTCACCTCTCCCCGCCGTTTCTCCGTCGGCGACACAGTTTTTGCCAGGAACTTCGCTGGGGATCCGCGGTGGGTACCCGCTGTCGTCCGCGAACTAACGGGCCCCTGTTCCTACAGGGTTGGATGACCGGATGGATCCGAGTGGCGCCGCCACTTGGATCAATTGAGGCGCCGCCCTCCGTTTTCAGCTCCGCCGACACCATCACGGCCTCCAGACCTGCCGACCGTCGAGGCCTCAACCCAGCGGGACGACTGGCCCATCACCGCACCATCCTGGCCATCTACCACCTTCTCCGACCACTCCACCCCTGAACAGTTTCCGGGTCTGCTTATGCCGGAACTGTCGCCCCTGGAACATCCACAACCCGACACACAGAACACCCCGAGTGCGCAACGACGACGGTCCGATCCATGTCCGGACCTGGCCGATCTGGACCCAACACCCAAGGGACTGGAGCACGATGCCAACCCACAGAACGCGCCCCCGGACGTTGCCCCGCCGTCTCCAGTGGCACGCGGCGACATCACAGAACACGACGACACAGTTCGTCCTCCTCCATCGGCCCCGGCAGAGACATTGAGGCGCTCGGGGCGGAGTAGACGCAGCCCCACCTACCTCAGCGAGTACGTGTGCTAGGGACTGCGTGCGTGCTCGCTGGGGGGGAAGGAGTGTTGCATCCTGACGGCATTCAAAAAGCCCCGGTAACAGCCAGCCGTTTGATTGGCTTAGGTGCGGCTGGCTGTGGCCGAGGGCGGCTGACGCGCTGATTGGCCGGCTGCCTAGCAGCTCTCCATAAAAGGAGCTGTAGGGCAGAAGGCCCCCACCTTTTTTACTAGTCACTTTTATAAGCAACCGTTGCTGTTTCGAATAAAGAGCTTTTAACCTTACCGGTCTGGACTCACTCTCTCTCAGCAGAGAATCTAACACGTCCTTCTATATATGCCTATGTATGCCTGTATACTTTACAAACACACACACACATATATACTTGCGTCACAACACCCTGGTAAGCCCCAATTAAGGAAGGAAGCAATCTGCTTTCCTTTTCTGTCTTTCGGCTCTTCACTAGAGACCATGCAGACAGAAAGCTACTAGTTTCATTGTCTTTTGTTTCCATGTGTGTTAGGTTTTTGAGCTGATAAATAAATAAACAAGGGAGACTAGGATAGATCTATTTCGAGCTATTTAGCTCTCATCAGCTAGCAATACCCTTACTAGGATTCGAACCAGGGAAGTATTACATGTGAGGCAATTGTAATTGCCACTAGACTACTGGTTCTTATCCTGATCAGCTAGGCCAGGGGAATAAGTATATACTTGTGTCATTCCTAGACTAGCTGATCAAGATAAGAACCAGTAGAATCCCAGTAAGGGTATGGCTAGCTGATGAGAGCTAAATAGCTCGAAATAGATCTATCCTAGTCTCCCTTGTTTATTTATTTATCAGCTCAAAAACCTATATATATATATTCTTTATATGCCTTCATGGATATATATACTCTTCCATATAAAAGCCTTCAGCGATGGAGCACCACAACTTCTGACAACCCACAACTTCTGAAGGTAAGCCTTCTTCTACATATTTAATAAAAAAGAAAATACGTGTTATTGTTTTGTTCACCTGCCTGAATTAAAAAGGGAAAATCTTCTGCAGTGTCATCAAAGGTATTAACTAAGGACTATGGAAACATTGACAAACAAGAAACATTGGAAAAAAATGATATTTTTGTTTTTGTTCCTGATTTTTCTCCTTTTTCATTTCTACATATGATTCAGCCACTGAACAGCTTTCACAAATAGCTTATATAATGCATTAGGTAAACATTTCACATTACAGCATGCAATATAATGCAATCACCCTCCTAGTCCTCTGGGTATTTAAAACTGATTGTTTCATAATTTCTTTAATATCTCCTCACATATCCAAATCATGCTCACTGCTGTGTTATTCCCTGGCTTGCAGTTACTCACCTATAAAACAAAAATAAACGAGTCCCACTTTGGTGCTCTTCAATCTGTTTGAATCTGCAAAATATACTTAAGAATAATGGCATTATACTTATATTGCACTTTCCCTTTGGAAAGCTATGAACAGCTTTTAATGTAAAGCATTAGTTTCCAAATCCATTGACTCAATACTTGTTTAGCAGCAGCATTAAAGCATCATTGCATAGAAGGTGGCTTTGCATTAAACTGAAAAGGCCAATTTACTCATTGTCAAATTACATGACTGGATGTAATTCCAATATTTTATTACTGGAATTTATTAATGGATGCAGAAGAGTGGAAGTTTGGGAGTTCCATTGTTGCCCTAACAATAATGCAGCATCCATTTCCTTGACTACTATTAGCTATAGAGATAATGCATACAGATGCAGAGATAGTAGTTTATGGGGCTCACCTAAAGTAAAATTGCTGCACTTTAGATCATCCCAATTTTCTTTAATCAGAAACATGTCTACATTTCATTCCTGACAATTCTAAGAGAATTTGCTATATAAATTCTTTCAAAGAAGTTGAGAATCCGAGTGAAATTGCCATGTATGAAGTTTGGTTACCTTACACGTACTTAGTTATAAAGGGCATTCTTTCACAGTATGATTAGCCATCCAGTAATATGTGATCTCTGTAGCTTTTCATACTTCCATTAAATGTGGAAATGCACTTACCTGCGGACCAAGCAGCTCACCCAGCTCATCCTTTTATTTCACGTCTGGGAAAAATTGTGTCTTTTTAGTGTCAAAAATAAATGTCACATCCAAAGAATCTTGTATGTGTCAATTAAGGGTAAATGAACCTCACCTACATTTGAAAACACAGCCGGCCTTGTTTGCCTAAACTGATTATCCTTCCTTTTTGCTTTATTTTCTTTTTAATAAAAAAAAAAACCTATGTAAACATAGCTACATTTGACTTCTATTTTCAATTTTACCTTTCAAACTTTTCACACCCAGCTACTGTCTCTCATACTGAGAATTTAAGCATGGCACACTGCCAGTGTCATGGTACTTAACAAGTCCATAATATTTTCTTTCTCACTCTACGTTCATAGCCTATAGGGTGTTTCATCTTTTGTGGATGTGTGCAGAGGGTTAAAGTGAGTACAAAATGGCAAAGCCACTGATAACCATCTGACTCTAATGGTACAGATTAATATGCATAATATTAGAAAATGTACTCAAGTCCTCAGCAACCATCTCCAATAAGTCTCAGTTTAAGCTGGAATTTCAGCCTCACAGTTATGGAAGCAAAGAGAGTGGGGTGTCTATGAACAATTCCCCAAGAAGGCATTCAGTCACCAGCAGGTATCACAAGATATGCACGTATATTTGCATTCTGTTTTGATAAGACTCAGGCGTGACTCAAAAAAAACCCCAACTCTCCTATGATCTCACTTCTTTCAACAAACAGATATCAAGGCCATATATAAGGAGAATTGAATAAAGAAAGTCTACATTTTGCAGGTTGGCTTATTAAAAAAAACTTAAATTGGGCAGGCTAATAATAGTTTTTTTTTCTTTCCAATTGAAATAACACATCATTTGTTCATGTTCTGTTTTTGTGCATTTTATTAAACACGTTTGGTTTTGTATTCCTGGAGTCTGTGTGAAAAGACGCATCAGCAGATCACTGGTGCGTGTCAGGACACGAGCCATAAAGCATTGCTTCATTTCACTCTTGAGTATTTGGGGTTCAAATTATAGGCCAGTACACACAAAAGAGACAGCATTATAATTAGGATCAGGATTCCTGAGTGGTGAATCACAACACATTTTAACATATAATGGAGTCATGAATAAGCTAAGGAGCCATGGATGCTCAGTGAAGGAGAGAAATTGCATGAATTATATATATTGTTTTAGACACTCATGTGGCTGCTCCATCTTAATTTTTGTTGATGTGTTTTAAAGTGATAGCACATACTAATCTATAACATGGGATGTTAATTCAGTTAAACAATTCAGTTTGCTGACAGGAAATGTTGCTGCCATTTCAGATCCAGCAACTATCCCTGACAGATATAACAAGTCTTTACCTTCTATTTTTCTTCATAATCATTCCCCAAGACCTACTGAATGTTGTAAGGAATGGGGTTTCAGAGTCAGCAGCCACCTAATTTTATAATATGGTTAGTGCAAGTATATTGATTAATTATGGACCATCAAGTTGGTTTGATTCATAGCAGCCATACTCATAGTAGATAGAGTTGCAAACATATAATAGGGATAAATTATGAAAATGAAATACTTGCTTTTCTCTAAAAGCGTATTCCAAAATTTAGTCCTCCTAAATTTACAAAAACATAATAGCAGTAGACTTATATACTGCTTCACAGTGCTTCATAGTGCCCTCTAAGCAGTTTACAGAGTCAGCATATTGGCCCCAACAATCTAGGTCCTCATTTTACCCACCTCGGAAGGATGGAAGGCTGAGTCATCTTTGAGCTTGGTGAGATTTGAACTGCGAAAAATTGCAGGCAGCTGGCCTCCAGCAGAAGTAGCCTGCAGTACTACATTCTAATCACTGAGCTACCGCAGATCATATATAATATTAGACTATAAGTATAAATAAAATAAAAAATACGCCGCCCTGGGTCCTCTGTGGAGAAGGGTGGGATATAAATATAAATAAAAATAGACTAGCCAAAATTTAAATCAAAACAAACTTATTTATACACAACTAACAAACGACTTTAGTACTGAGCAAGCAATTCAAAGGGTGTACTTGCTGTTTGCTTCTAGAACTTTCTAAAGTCATCTGTGTATGATGCTTCTTCTATATTATATTTTTCATCTGAACTAGTGTTTGCTGTAGGTGAGATGAAAAATATGAATTACTGTCATTAGACTTTAAGTTGGTTTTAATTTTTTGCAAGTTTGTATGATTAGTCTAATCCTGTAGTATCCTTGGCTTCCCATCCATCCATAATGAAACAATGCTTCCACTTGGTGAATAGTAATGCTATTGTCACTATCAAGGTGGCTTCCTGTTCTTTATGGAATTTATTAGAGAAATTCTCCTTCCCTTGGAGGAATTTAGAATACCCATTATTCACATTTCTCTGTGACACGTTCGGTAAAAGGTTTGTGCTCAGACTTAACTAAAACTCTGGCAGATCCATCCATGGGATAGTAAAATGCTTAAAATACAAATATCCTGCTCATTTTTCTACTACATTCTCTTACTGAATCAGAATAGAGCTGGAAGGGACCTTGGAGGTCTTCTAGTCTAGGCCTCTGCTTAAGCAGGAGATCCTATACCATTTCAGACAAGTGACTGTTCAGATTCTTCTTTAAAAACTCCAGTGATGAATCACACACAACTTCTGAAGGTAAACTGTTCCACTGGTTAATTGTCCCACTGTTAGGAATTTTCTCCTTTATTCCAGATTGCTTCTCTCCTTGATTAGTTTCCATCCATTGTTTCTTGCCCTGATCTCTGATGCTTTGAAAAATAAATTAACCCACTCTTCTTTGTGGCAGTCTCTCAAATCCTGGAATACTGCTATCATACTGCTATTCCCTTATCTAAATCATTTATGAAGATATTGAAGAGTACTAGGCCTAGTAAGGAACTTTGTGGTACCCCACTGCTTACTGCCCTCCACGTAAATGAAGTATATTTAAGGACTACTTGTTGAGCATGGTTTGTCAGCCAGTTACAAATCCATCTGGTGAACCAATTTCATTGTGATTTTTACAATGACAATAAAGATGATGATGATGATGATGATTATGATGATGATGATGATGATTATTATTATTATTATGTTGTCTAATGGTGTCTTAAGATTTCATTACTTTGTTGCTTGTATATACAATGAGAGCTTATGCACAGTTCCTTATGTGTCTAATCACATTTTGGTCAATAAAGCTATTCTATTCTATTCCATTCCATTCCACTCCATTATCGAGGTGCCTCACTTGTGGGGTACCACAGGGGTCGGTCCTCTCGCCTCTCCTGTTCAACATTTATATGAAGCCGTTGGGTGAGATCATCCGTGTTTTTGGGGTAGCATTCCACCACTACGCTGACGATACTCAGCTGTACATCTCTACCCTGGACCACCCCAACGATGCCGTGGAAGTGATGTCCTGGTGTCTGGAGGCCGTGCGAGTCTGGATGGGGAGAAACAGGCTATGACTCAACCCATCCAAGACCGAGTGGCTGTGGCTTCCGGCGTCACAATATAGCCAGTTGGTGCCAGCCCACAGAGAGGGCTCACAACTTGGGCATCCTCCTGGACTCTCGGCTATCTCTAGAAGATCATATGATAGCTGTGGCCAGGGGGGCTTTTTATCAGGTTCACCTGATACGCCAGTTGCGCCCCTTTCTGGATCATGACGCTTTATGCACAGTCACTCAAGCCCTCGTCATCTCCCGCCTGGACTACTGCAACGCTCTCTACATGGGGCTTCCCTTGAAGTGCACCCGGAGGCTTCAGTTAGTTCAGAATGCGGCCGCACGGAGGATCCTGGGAGCTCTTAGATGCTCCCATGTGACACCTCTCCTGCGTGAGCTGCACTGGCTGCCTGTGGCTTTCTGGGTGCGCTTCAAGGTACTAGTAACTACCTTTAAAGCGCTCCATGGCAAGGGACCTGGTTACCTGCAAGACCGCCTCCTGCTACCAAATACCTCCCACCGACCAGTTCGCTCCCACAGAGAAGGCCTCCTCAGGGTGCCGTCAGCCAGGCAATGTTGGCTGGTGACCCCTAGGGGGAGAGCCTTCTCTGTGGCGACTCCTGCCCTCTGGAATGACCTACCCCCTGACCTACACACGATCACGGACCTGCGCCTCTTCCGTCAGGTCTTGAAGACCTATTTATTTCGTGCGGCCGGCCTGGCGTAGTTTTTAAATGGTTTTTAGTAGGGTTTTATTAAGGTTTTAGAACAGGCCAACCATTTAATATATTTTTTAATGTATTTTATATTTTATACCACTGACTTTTATTGCTGCCTGTACACCGCCCTGAGTCCCGGAAGGGAGAAGGGTGGTATAAAAATTTAATAAATAAATTAATTATATTCTAAAATACATGTTCTTATTTTCTTTTGACCTTTCATTTTTGTTATATTTCAACTGACTATGCACTATCTACATTAAGACAGGCAGTGTTAGACATGGCAATAGCGAAGTAGACTAAAACATCCATAATGCAGGAAATAAGCATTTTTATCATCTGGAAACTGTGAAGAATCTTTTTTCAAACATAATTTAGATATTAGAAGTCTATGCATGTATTTGGAAGCATTCACAGAGTAATGCATTCTGTTGTGAAGAAACAACAACTAATTGTTGATATTTTATTGCACATCTTTTAGAAACATCACCTCCAGAAGAACTGTAAATGAAAAACAAATGCCCTTTATAAAAATCTGCAGGAGCATTTGTTTAATGAAATAAAGCACCATTGTTATGGAAATTTAGATCCATTTTAATATAACAGTATTGTTAAAATAAATTTTCAGATGTATTTAAATTATTGGACTAGATAAGAAGTTCCATGTTACCTAAAAACACTTATTTTAAAGGGATGGTCACAATTAGTTCTTCAGGTTGAGAGCCGCATGCTGCATACATTCATCCATTATGAAATTACCTTGACATTTAGGTCCCAAGAGTCTTTGTGAGATTTCACACAATTGCTACTTCTGACTGCACAAACTATTCTGACTTTTAAAAGAATATTTTTTAATTTGAAAGCTATCTATTTTTTTTCACAAGTTCAAACAGCTCCATTTAAATCCTCATATAAAGGAGGACTAAGTGAAGTATTAATGCTCCATCCATTTCTGTACAATTCTCTCTCCAGAGGTTTTATAGTCTCTTTGCTTATTGATTGATTGATTGCTCAAATTTATATAACTGCCCAACTCTCCAAAATGTGATTCTAGACAGTGTGTGCAACAATAAAAACAGAATTATGATAGACATGAATTATATAAAAAATAATTCTCACTGGAGAAGAGTCTAATGCTGGGAAAGATTGAGGGAAATAGAAGAACGGGACGGCAGAGAATGAGGTGGCTGGATGGAGTCACTGAAGCAGTAGGCATGAGCTTAAGTGGATTCCAGAGGATGACAGAGGACAGGACGACCTGGAGGAATGTTGTCCGTGAAATCGTGATGGATCGGACATGATTTCGCAACTAACAGCATCCCAAAATACAATGAGCAGGTACTCATTTCAGACATACATCCCTATGTCACAAGCTGAGTTTATCTAACATCTTGTCCACAAACAGGTCTTCAAAACCTTCTTGAAAGTTAACAAGATTGGGGCCATTTTGAATCTCAGAGGAGAAAGATAATTCCACAAAACAGGTGCTATCACAGGGAAGGCAGGTAGAAAAGAAAGGCAGCCAGAAAGGCAAATGTGTAGCTGGAGATGATAGAAATAAAAACCGAAGTAAATAGGAACCCACACATACACCTCAACAATATTTACCTCTTGAAACAATGGAGTAAATTTTAGGGAAAAAATACTGAAAGAAATCTAAAAAAATCAAAAGAAGCTAATTTGAAGCTGTAAAAACAAAACGTTTCCAGGAAATTGTTGTAACTAATCAGTAATGTTTTTGTTAGAGTTTTCTTCTTTCAAAAAAACAACAACACTTTTTATTTCTGATTTAAAACTTTCCTGAACATAATGGTAAAGGGGAGGGAAAAGTCCTGGTATAAGACTTTCCTGGACAGCAGAGAAATGTGTTGTTGTTTTTATTTCAAATGCTTTGTAAATAGCTGAGAAAAGAGCTCATATCTAATGTTAAAATGCCTAGCTCAGCTAAGCACATTTTTCATGGGCCAAGGCTATCTAACCAAAGTTTACAAGTCAATTACTCACTTCATTGAGAGATTGATCAACTCCATCAACAGAATTGAGATAGAGTACTTGAAAGCAATAAGAATATGCAATATAATCTGAAACATGAATGAGACGCATTAAATTCCATATCAAGTGGACTATTAACTTCATTTATTAACTGTCTCATTTCTAGAGTTCATCAGCCTTTTGGGAGAGAAGCTTGACAGTTATTTTCAAAAGGAACACACAAGAATATGACTCTTAAAATGTTAGTTTGTAAAATGGCAAACATTGAAAATTGCAACTGAACTTCATGAATTCCAAAACAATGGGACAAAACCAATAATTCTCAGATTACGATTACTAATGGTAACATCTAACATTTGTGTAGCATTTTGAAACACAATGTTCTCAATAAGGGTGGAGATAGCATCCATGTATGGGTTATGACCTATCCACACTCTGATTGGACTGAGTCAGATTAATAATTAATTAAGGGTGCTATATAACCCCCTCAGGAGTAGACTCCACCCAGTTTCCGACTCAGTCCAGCTCTGGGACTGGTCCGGTATCATCATCCTCTGAGGAGAATTTCTGAAGAATGGATATCTAGGCCAGCCACCCCTATATATATGCCCACCTGCGAGGTGGTGACTTGACCAGCTAGGGACTTGTCCCATGACGCTAGGTCCGCTCCCCCGACGAGTTCAAGATCGGATGAACCTCACAGAGAAATTCAGGGGTGGCTCATCAAGTGGCCTTGGAGGGGGCGGCCAGAATCGCAGCTCTGCTGTGAGGCCTTTGTTTGTGCCCCCGGGGAGCTAAGCGCGCTGCCTTGGGTGCTTGATGGTCTTGGTGAGTGGCCGCACCTATCTCTGGCTGTCGGGCCCTTGGGGCCTTTGGGGGGAGGCCTCTCCCGTCACCGAGGGCCTCCCGCGCGCTAATCGCCCGGACAAGATGGCGACTGACAGAACCGCGCGCCTAAATCGGAGCCTTACAGGGCTGCCGAGGCTTTCGCCCCTTTGGGGGCCTAAGTGGTGACTGCGCTTGGGGCTACGGCCTCAGAGGCGCCCAACGCCCCCCCCCCGGGGGCTGCACGACAGGTGAGTGCTATGCTATTGTGCCTTAAACCCTTGATGGGTTGCCTAAGGGACTGCCGGGCTTCGAGGCCCACATAAGGCAGCTGCGGCCTTTGGCTGCTCGCGCACGCGCGATGAGGCTGGGGACGCCAAGGACAGCTGGTGGAGCTGTCTGGCGCTTTCGGGGCCGCTCTTCTCGCCGGGGCTTACCTCGCGCGCAGATGTTCTGTTTCGGAACACCCCCCCCCACGCCCTCCTGGGCTAGCAGTGATGCGGCGGGCCTGGCAGGGCCACGCGGAGGCGCGCGAGCGGCCTGAAGCTTCCGGCGCTCTCCCACTCAGGTAAGGACGTGGCCGGCCCGCCAGGTCTGCAGGCGCCGCGCAGAAGCACACCACGGCCGGGGGCATCTCGCTCCCTCCAGAGCCGGTAATGAAGCGGCCGGCCGGTCGGGCCGCAGGGGACGCGCGGGGACGCGCAAGCGGCCTGGAACCTCCCGACCCCTCCGGGGTGAGCGAGGACGCGGCGGGCCTGTCAGAGCCGCAGGAGCCGTACGGCGGCGCGCGAGCGACCTGAAGCTTCCGCCGCCCTCCCACTCAGGTGAGGACGTGGCTGGCCCGCCGGGTTTGCAGGCGGCGCGCGGAAGCGCACCACGGCCTGGAGCGTCTCGCTCCCTCCTGAGCCGATAACGAAGCGGCCGGCCCGTCGGGCTGCAGAGCGCGAGGGGACGCGCAAGCGGCTTAGAACCTCCCGAGCCGTCCCCGAGCAAGTTTAAGGCGGTGGGCCTGTCGGGGCCGCCGGAGCCGCGCCGGTCACCAGGGAGGCGCAGCGCGCGCGCACGCACGCCGCACGATCATGGCCGGCGGGGTAGGGGTTTTGCCAACATGGCTGCCCCTGATGGGGCCCGTCGGTGGCGCTGGGTGCCCAGCAGCCCCTTTCTCCGGCCCCAAGTCGATGTCATGCCTACGGCGATCCCTGGCCCCGCCCTGTCACCCTTTTCTGGTCGGGGACTTGCAGTCTGACCCCCACCCACGTGGGGTGCCGGGAGAGGGGTGTGCGCCCTTGGCGAAGGCCCCCCCCCTTTGTTTTGTCGGCCAGATTAGGAGCTCATAAGGTTCAAGGGGAGTGACGTGGCATGCCTTGGGGGGTGAGGCCGCCCCAGCGAGCCCAGGGTGTCGCCCCTCCTTGAACTGGGGCCGGGCCCTTTGTATAGCACCATTTTGGGCCTTTGGCTGTACTGGCCTCACTTACTGACGGAGGCCCCACTTGGCGGCGCATCGGCCGCAACCGCCGGGGACCCTCGGGAAAGTGTCCGGGCTGTTTGGACACATGGCCTACTGGTCCTTACATCTCCGTCGGCGGGGTCCTGCCCCAGGGGCCGTCGGGGCAAGGTCAGGGTTGTTCCGGCCGCCAGCGGCTGCAATCCCCTGTTCATTTTATTTATTTATTTAGTTAGTGAATTTATATCCCGCCCCTCTCCAAATGGACTCAGGGCGGCGGTTTGACCCGTCTTCCAAGCCAGAGGCCCGGCTGCTGGGTGACCAGGTTAACCTCTGGTTCGGTCCGTGATGCTTGGGCTCGGGGCCAGGGCACCGGGGTTCTCCACGGCCCGAGACTCTGGCCGGTGTCTAACCTACGGCCCTTCATACTGGCTTGTTCCCCCGGGGATCTCTTCATGGCACGGAGGGCTTTGCCCTTAAGCTCCGCACGTTTGCCCTGGTACGGCCCTGGTTGACCATGACCATGGTCGCCTCCACTGCGGTACGATTGGCTGGGATGCTGACCATACCTGGCCCAGGCGGGCACTCCCCTGGTTCGGTAGGCACGAGGGGGCTTAGCAGCCTTATGTTTGGGCCGCCCCGTTCTCATGACCGGCACCCCCGGCAGGTAGTCGGCTAGCTTCACAGGCAGGGCCTCCTGGGGCTTCTTCGGCAGCCGCTTGTGGTCAGTTCCTCCACGGCCCCTCCAACTTCCCCCCTGTCTTTCTGCGACTATGTCTGGGGGTGTTCCAGCCTCGACTCTTGCACCTCCAGTTCTCTCGGGCCTGGGGCTCACGCCCAGTTCACAGCAGGCCCTGTATCAGGTTCCACCTGTCAGCCCTCCTGGGCTATATCTCCGGATTTATCTTTCGGCCGTCGGCTATGTCTCCGGCATTGGTGGGCAGAGTAATGACTCGGCCGGGAGTGCGCCCCACGCGGTATACGGCAACGCGTCAGTAGGGGGACCCTCGGCCTTTGGCGTACCGACAAGCACGTGTGATTCCGACTGCTGCCCTTCCGACCCCAGAACGGGGTCGGGCTCCCTGCGCCTGCGCCCGATCATCAATTCAGGGCTCGAGTGCTGGTGTCTCACCTCATATGGGCTTTCTACTGTTGGGGGCGCCCTTGGATACGGGGATTGGTCGGCACGGCTACACCATTATCCCTTTGTTCCCTGACCCGGAGAGTGGGTCCCCAGGGCCGTTCGTTGGGAGTGGTTTCACTCCACTGGGGGGTTCCGGCCACCGCGGCCTAGGGCTTCTCCTCGTTCATGGGGTGGGTCTTGTCCGAGCTACCGTGGCTCAGGCCCTGGCTCCGTTGTCCATGGCTCCGGGCCCAGGGACTTGACGAGGATCTCCCGGATGGGAACCGTGATTCGGCCTCTCCCCAACAGGGGGTCTGTTCTACTTTCACGTCTTCCGTAGGCCGGAATTTCTGTTTTTCTTTGTTCTTATTAGACGGTCTTTGGGGGCGGATTACCTGTCCTCTATTTTCCTTATGGGCTCCGGGTTTGCAGATCCAGGCTCTCCCGGCTCTCGCGGGGGCTAGTTCCCATCACAGACGGAGCATTGTCTCTATGCGACAGGGCCAGTTTGATCTGACGTCATAGTCCAGGTGTTGGTCGGCGTGCCTCTGGACACGGGACTTACGTTCCTTTCTGGTCAGTAGGCGTTGCGTCGTTAACATACGACTAAACTACGATTCTTTCCACTCGCGACGTGGCTCGCTCTCAGGGGCTGCCATCGCCATCTGGCCGCACCCGGCGGCCTTCGCGTTGAGTTGGATCCCCAACTTGACTAGGCGGTCGCAGGAAGTGGCTTTGGAGGTTTGACCCGCTCAGACGTTTCCTTCGCAGCTCGGGCTCCAGTGGGTCTCAATGGTCTATATCGTTGGTCTATGCAAGCACATGTCTGGTTTTGGAGCCGGCTTTCGGGAGTTGACCCTCGGTCACCTCAGCTGGCTTCGTTGGTGCGCTAATGGCTCATGGCGGTTCAACTCGGGTGGTATTGGTTCGTCAGTGCCGGGACTTGGGGCCCCTGGCTGGAGGCCCCAGCTCATGCTCTGGGGGTAGGACCCAGGTCCTAGCCTTTGTCCCCCTAGGCCGACCGCTGCTCAGTAGCTGACTTCGCGCAGGCGGTTGCGCTCGGCTAGACTTGGGTGGATCCGACCGCAAGAGGATTTAGTTCCTCGTGGAGTCTAGGACTTCCTCTTCCTCTCTCTCTCTCTCTTGACCTCCCGGTCATTTTGCCTCACCTGCGGGCACTCGGCTATTTGTGGATCCGGGATCATCTCCCTCCCTTCCTCCATTGTCTCCCACCGCTCTGTCCCTCCCTTTGGGCGTCTTGCGGCTGGGGCGGTACAGGGGTCGCGTTGGTGCTTCGCCTTGGGCCCCGCCTTCGGGCGCTCCGAGCACTCCTTCGGGAGTGGTTGGGGAGCTTGCAGGCATGGCAATTTCTGTGGTCTTTCGGCGTTTGCCCCGATTGCGCTAAGGGATGGTCGTTTCCGCGGTCCCGACCTACAAGCGCCCATTGGTTTTTCGCTGGCAACGTTCAGCGTGGCCTATTGGTCAGCCCTCGTTATTCGACGGGGATGATCTTTCCGGGGCTGCCGTCGTGTTCCCGTGGCCGGGTTTCTTTCAGGATGACTTTGCTTAGCGGTATCCCCTCCGTAGGCCCTTCACTGATAGGCGGGGGCCTTGGGGGGAGGGATCAGTTTGTGCCTTACAAACGGATGGACTCTCATTCCCAGGACCCTTTGGTCTGCCCCTTCCGGCCTCGAACATCGCCCTTGTTTTCCGGACTGGCATAAGGTTCCCTGATGGGGGCCAGTCCTTGCCTTCTGTGGCCTTCGCCAGGTCGTACCTGTTCGGTCTGGCGCCAATCCTCTGGCCGGTCCCCACTGGCCAGTGGTGTCCTTCGGGGCGATGGATTGACCCGCCTCTCTAGGGGCCTCGGTCTTGGTAAGAGGGACAACCGCAGGGGTTGTCTAGCACGGTTGGGTTTGTCCCCTGGTTTCTCGCGGGGCCTTGCGGGCCCCTCGGAGTGCCCTGACTTTTGTGGGTCTGGCGTCATTTCTTGAGGGCCTTATTGGATGTACAGCTTCTTTCCTCGGGTCTGTCATGGCCTTGGCCTCTCTTCAACCACTTTCCCTTGCTCGGGGGCTCCCCGTGGCGCCGTGAGTTCTTGGTTCTGGTGAGGGTGTCAGGAGACCCTACGCAGTCTGGCGGACAGACGCTGCCAACGGCGGGTCTGCACTCGCGCACACGGCCACCGTTTCGATATGTCTTGAGATGGTTTCCCAGTCAGGGCTCGGCTTGGAGGTGATGTGATCCTCACCTCCGTCATCCCCGTTGAGGTGCACGGCGTTCCAGTTGGTTTTTTGGCTACTGCTGGATTGTGTGAAAGCGTCCGGCTTTCGGTCTACTTTGCACCTGGGTCTGCTGGTCTGTACTCGATCCCTCCCTGTGAGGCGCTAGGGCTCTGGTATGTCCCATACATGGATGCTATCTCCACCCTTATTGAGAAAGGGCGTTGGTACTTACCTGATACGCCTCTTCTAATAAGGGGGGAGATAGCATCCGGCCCATCCCTTCTCTCGTCCTGACCAGCTTGGTGTTTTTTGGTTTTGGTTTGTTTTGTTTTGGTTTGGTTTTTTTGTGAGATGATACCGGTGAGTCTGATTATCCTTTCCTTCGTCGAAAACTGGGTGGAGTCTACTCCTGAGGGGGTTATATAGCACCCTTAATTAATTATTAATCTGACTCAGTCCAATCAGAGTGTGGATAGGTCATAACCCATACATGGATGCTATCTCCCCCCTTATTAGAAGAGGCGTATCAGGTAAGTACCAACGCCCTATTTCTCATATGATGTGCAATTTCCCATTGGCATTTTCAGACTTGAAAATGTAAACAATCAGGGAGGCCTGAAACTGTTACCTTCTGTGAACTGCCTTTCCACCAGCTATTAGAACCAATCCTGTCACCTAGATTTAGGATGCTTGTAAAAACGTATCTTTAAACCTGGAACTAGGAACCAAATGGATGTATTTCATTTGGTACGAATCTGTCTGCTTTGGTATGAGAATATATTATCATTTAAATTATCTAGTTTGCATCTACTTTGATAGCATTCATTGTTATTTATTATTTTTAAATTACTGTACTTTATTGTGTTTCATTGTATGCCATGTACACCTTGTGACGTAGGGACATGCCGTATGCCGTGTACACCTTGTGACGTAGCTTGTGGCGTAGAGATGTATGTCTGAAAGCGGTATAGTTCCTCCTCCTCCTCCTCCCCAAGTCACGCTTGACTCTGGAGACTGTCTGAAATTAGTAGTCCCTGCAGTTTTCTTAGCAAGCTTTTCCCTTGCCTTCTTCTTTTTGCTTTTTTAGGCTTGTGCCTAAGACAGGACTAGAATTCACAATCTCCCAGTTTTTAGCCTTAACCATAACTCCACCTCTCTCATTACTAATATGAATAAATAATCAGTGTTGGCATTAATCACCCACTATCTCCTCTAATAAAACTAAGAAACATTGCCAAGGGATTCTGAAAGACAAGTTTCAGTATTTTGGTTGTGCAGTATCTTCTTAAAAACCTCCAGTGTTGGAGCATTCACAACTTCTGGAGGCAGTCAGGAAATTTCTCCTTGGTTCTAGGGTAGTTCTCTCCTTGATTAGTTTCCATTCATTGCTTCCTGTCCTGATTTCAGGCGCTTTGGGGAATATATTGAGTCTCTCTTCTTTTTGGCAGATATTGGAACATGGCTATCATGTCACCCCTAGTCCTTCTTTTCATTAAACTAGATACACCAATTCCTGCAACCGTTCTTCATATCTTTTAGTTTCCAGTACCCTTACCTTTGAAGCAGTGGTGTGTTGCAATTAATTTTACTACCGGTTCGCTCATGTGTGCACTCACCCTTGCACAATGCTTCTGCACACTACCGCCACCACCACCACTACCAGTTCGCCCAATCCAGGGCAAACTGGCAGCAACCACCACTGCTTTGAAATCAATATTATGTTCACTCTTATTTTGCACCTAGTCCATCTCTGTATGAACAAATCCCACTTTTTCTTTCCCCAAGTCACCGTCTGCCTTGTTCTTTGGAGAAATTTGTGTGATCCTGCACATCCAGATAGGAAGCTTTGATTAAGTTTCTGCTTCATCTGAAAACTGGCTCCATACTCATCGTCTCTGTTGAGCTGAAAAAAAAGCTTCTCTGTTTTCTTTTATGGTATCTCACAGTGACCTGCATATATCATGTAAGTTGCTGGCTCTCAATCGATTAATGACTTTCTAAGAATGATCGTTATTCCTTCGGCTAGAGGTGTTTCCTGAGGTGTTTTCATTAGGTTTATTTAGTAATATAGTGGTGAAGTAATTATATTAGTAAATAATGTCTTTCATTAGTAAAATATGGGGGAAAGCTGTAGATGACTTTTTCTTTAAAACTGGTAAATGGTTATTAAAATTAGGGATGATAGCAATGAGTTCTGACTTTTAGGAATTCCAGTGCCCATAGCAGAACAATATACAATAGTTTATGAGGTAGGCTTATCCCTGAAATCAGACAGTTCATGTAAATCTTGAGGACATTTCTGTATATAGTATATTAGCATGTCAGTAATCTGCAGTATTTAGGATTTGGAAAAACACTTATTTGCCTCAGATGAATTTAGAGTATGCCTGCTTGATCTCAGTGGGTTGATCTAAATTATGCTCTTAAGAAAAGATGAAATTTGAAAGATACATGCCGGAATTTTGCTAGATCATTTTATAGTTTGATTATTTTAAAGAACTGCCCATAATTTTTGTTTCTTTTTTAATTAAAAAAAGTTGAAATCAACTTGTAGTTTTTCCTTTTCTGGGACAAATTGTCTTGTGAGAGAAAAGGCCAGCCAACTTCATATGTATCAGAAACTTTTTCCTTTTTTCTTTTGGCAAAAGCAGGCTTTATCATTCCAAAATGTTTTCCTTTTAGTTTTTACATAAAGTCTACATTTCCCATGTTAGCTCTGTTGTCGACTTGATGGTAAATAATTACGAAAATAGCACATGCCGCTGAAGTTGCATTAGCTATGACATTTCAAAAAACAGGTGATGGATTAATGGATTATGATAGATGTAAAACAGTTTAAGGCTTTTTGGCTTTTAACTCAATTAGTACTAAAATCATAAAAATGCACTAGGACCTGGTTGGGTAAGAAATGTGGAAATATCAGTGGCAAGGCAGAAGTGTTTTAGCTTGCTTGTTCCAAATATTCAGTGCTATATATCCTCCCAGATCCCATACATGTCATCAGACATTTCTTCCTGAACATTGTATAGTCCTATTATGCATTACTTCAGCATCCTGTTCCCCAAAGCATTATGATTTATTTCGTTAGCTTTATATTCCACCTTTACTCCCGAAGCTGAAAATAGCATGCATATAATTTCATTCCTCCAATTTGACCCACAAGAACCTTGTGATGTTGACGGAGATAAAGTGATAGGCCCAAAGTCACTTACAGAGAGAGGATGGACTTGAATTGAGGATGGACTTGAATGAGTACTCCAGCACCTTAACCATTTTGCAAGATGAGCTGTGCAAACAGTAACCTTTCCTAATGATTGATAAGCTTTCCTGAAACCATTCACTGCTAAAATCATTCATGCTGATCAAAAACTAAAAATGTCATTCAGGAAATGACAGTCCTTCCCCTTTGTTCTTTCTTTCCACCCTAATATTATCCTTGAACAGAAATAGATCAATTTCTTCAATACCCTCTCTCTGTGGTGCTCTGAATCATTAATACATTCAAATTTGTCCTATTTTTGAGGCCCTTACTGTGATTGTGATTCTGTTCAATCTAATATAGGCATCAGGGGATGGCCAAATTTTGGTGTAGAGGTTATAGTGTTGTCCTAGGACTGTAAAGATTCATTAGGAATCTTTGAGCTCTCTCTCAGCCCAATTTATCTGTGAGTTATTGTTGTGGAGGGAGATTCTCAGGTAAGATGCCTGAATAAGGCCTATAGAAAAGGCAGGATATAAATCTAATAATCAAGGCCCACCCCTAGTTCTTTCTTAGTTCATCAAATTTGATCTGATGAAGCGAGGCAGACTTTTTTTTTAGCCCTTCTTTTGAAACTCTTTAATTTGTGAAGTAAACATGCGTCATTATGCATACAGGTAGTCCTCAACTTAAAACAATTCATTTAGTGGCCGTTCAAAGTAATGATGGCATTAAAAAAAAGTGACTTATGATCATTTTCACATTTACGACCATTGCAGCATCGCCTTGGTCACAGGATCAAAATTCGGATGCTTGGCTCATATTTATGACAGTTACAGTGTCCCAGGATCTTGCGACCTTCTGGCAACCCAATGTGGGAAGCCAGATTCACTTAACAACTGTGCTACTAACTTAAATGCAATGATTTGGTTAACAACTCTGACAAGAAAAGTCATAAAATGGGGCAAAGCTGACTTAACAAATGTTTCACTTAGAAGCATAAATTTTGGAATCAATGGTGGTCATAAGTCAAGGACTACCTGTACATGATGAATGAATACTATGCCCTCAAATATGTGGAATTGTTTTTTTTTTAGATTGCTTGCACTACAGTGAACTTTTTCTAGGCCACCAAGTACCAGTAGATTCAGTCAGTCTGAATCTCTCAAGCTTGTTCTAAAATTTAAACTGTTTAGCAGTATATACTCACTGCTACTTCACTGATCCCTTCCACAAATTTTGCAGTAGTTCCATGTCGCCAATGAAGGTAAGATTTTCAAAGGAATAGCTACCACCTGTTTTTATTGTTCTGTCAGTTAGATATGTTGCTGTTGCAAGCTTCTGAACTGTGTACAAATATAGCATAAGGCCTCCAGCTCCACAGCCTTTATTCATCTGGTTTATTTACTATTTTCTTCAGGAACAAAGCAAACTATATTAAAATTCAGTCTATGCAGGACTGGCTAAACTTTTTTTTTTTGAACATTTTAATATGTGCAAATTGAATCCCCCTTCTGAATTTATTTTGCCTGTAGCACAGAATTTTCTTGTCTATATATGCAGATGCACACAATTGCATATTTCAGTTAGAAAATTTTCTGTTTCTTAAGCTCAGGTGATTTTGTTGTCTTTGCAGCTATGCTGATAGGGAGCAAGTTAAAAGGTGACTATGTTTTCTAATGCCTTGTTCTTTTGTTCAATAATGCTGATTAGGTGCAGTGATCAAATAAATTGGACACAGGGCCAGTAGTATTCATGGGCAGGCCAGTTGGATGGCTGATGCAATAAATTCAAGCATCAGAGAACAAATGTGCATTTAGGCACTGGGCATTTTCCGTTCTCAGAGGAATGTTTATTTCTGCATGGATTGTTCTGAAACCAGAGAAGGAAAATATCCATCCTGATTGCCCCATTAATACAATCTGGAAACAGTAAGCACTTGAGGTTTTTTTTTAAAATTTTAATTAATATCATGATGTAAAATGAAAATGAAAATAAATATAGTAGGGAAATGGAAAAGAGAAAGAGAGGGGAAAGAAAAAGAATCAGAAAGCATTTGTGATGGGAACAGGAGTTGGAGAAATTTATTTGATTCTATATTTATTTAAAAATGGACAAAAATCTACTGATAATTTAATAATCCCAGAATCTTATTTTATATCTTATATTATTATATTCTTTATTTTTATTTATTATTCATTATACATTTTAAAAGAATGTATGTATGTATGTATGTATGTATGTATGTATGTATGTATGTATGTATGTATGTATGTATGTTCCAGCATACCCCTTGAGCGTCTCAAGCAATTTCAACCAAACTTGGTACACTGATGATTTACCCTTTGGAAACAAATACTGGGGGGAGGGGGAGAAACCCATGCAGTGTGTGTGTGTGTGTGTGTGTGTGTGTGTGTTTCAGCATAACTCTGGAATGCCTGGCCCATTAAGGAGAGCGAGTGTGGCGTCCTAGAGTAGCAATTGTTTGTGATGTCATGGGAAGGAGAAGGAAGAGCCTGGGCTGTTAAGGAGAATGAGTGCGGTGTTCTAGAGCAGCAATTGTTTGTAATGTCAGTTCCTTTGTAGATTCCTCTGGAAAGCCAGCCATGACATTCGTCTTCCAGTGGACCAATGGGGAAGCACCTGATGGATTTGGGGCAAAGTGCCAGGATCGTAGACAGGGTGGGAAAGGAGCACATGGAAGGGGGAAGGGAGAGGGGAAAAATGATGGGCATGGGAGTAGGGGGAAGAAAGACTCCTCTCAATGGCTCCCTGTCAGACAAACACTTCAGGGCAAAGTGCCAGCATCGTGTTCAGGGCAAGAAAGAGGAGCACATGGGAAGAGGAAAGGAGAGGGAAAGGATGATGGGCATGGGAGTAGGGGGAGGAAAGGCCCCTCTCAATGGCTGTTTGTCAAACAAATGCGTCTATAAATACCTGGGCAATGCCAGGTTATCAGCTAGTAACACTGTAAAAGGAAAATAATCACGACAGAAAAAGGAGAACTAATAAATCCTTCCTTCTTGCCTACCTATATAGCTACCTAACTATCTTTCAAAGTCCTGAATAGTTCACTTTGAATTTCTATGTCATCTTGCAAGTTTACTCTGCTATCAATGTAGGTGAAAGCAATTTTTCTTTGCACCATGTGAGTTCTGCAGCTGGACCTCAGTTTCCCCCGGATTTCATCAGTAGACATGTTCTTTGGACAAATAATATATCCCAGGTCTTGAAATACTAGAACTTCAGCATTGTCTAAGGGTTGATGGTATGTTGATTCCAGTGTTTGATGATGGCAAAGCCTGGAGCCTTCTAAGCCTGGAACTGCAATTTCTGAGCAGTGGGTTGTTATATTCTTTGGAATATTTGTTCAGCCAAACAAGCGCAATATAGCTTAAAGGGATACTTTGAACATTGCTAAATTTCAGCATGATTCCAGAAGCTGTTCTATCTGCAAATAAGTACTTATAAGTAATCTGTTGCTGTTGTTGTTGTTGTTGCTCCTTATATTTTCTCAGTGCACTTTGTTAAGTCTTCATACTGAACACTTACTGAAGTGTTCTTCATACTGAAGTTGTTCACTTACTCCTATATTGATAGACTGACTGGCTTCCATTTTAAGGCTTGTAGGATGTAATGTGGTTCATCTTAAGGTCCTATTGGGATTCCTCCAAGGAATAATTCTTCAATACTTTTTTTGGGGTGGTCAATAGAGCACCATAATTGTGCTTATTTTTTCCCTTATGGTGTAGATTTATTCATAAGATTCTAAGGATACGTAATGAAGTACACTGGAAATGAATTTGTTGATTTCCCCTTGGCAATTTGAAAAAAAAAATTATTGGTATGAAGGAAGAAAAAGGCTTTAAACTGCTTTGATACACAAGATGGGTTTAAATCTATTAAATAGATCTGCTTATTTATCTATCAAACATGTAAAATCACATACCAATTCCCAGTGATTAATAATATGAACATAATCAGATAAATTAACGTATATCTTAAAGGACAAGTCAACCTCAATCTATGCCCAATCCTGGGAGAAATGGTACAGATGGTATGATAAGAGAATGACGGATAACAAAGAAACCAATTAGATAGAATAATAGCGAAATAGATACAAGGAGTTATAAGACAATACTATATTTAAGACAAGGTTATAGATTCAAATGTAAGCATCCAAATATGATTATAAATAACAATTGACGTTAGACTGGGACAAATATACTTCTTAAATCAGGGGAGTAGATATATCCCCGGTTTGTCTCTCCTATCCCCATCGTTGCCCCTCTTTATCCTTGTACGTCCTCTCCAATACCCCCACCCTATACTTGTTAAATGTTCAACTTTTATATTTATATTAATAAAGATTATTTTAATAAAAAAATAATAATATGAACATAACAATATGAGTATCAATAGCATCAGACAATGATATCATAACTTAGGGGTTATGAGTGAAAAACTCTGTTTCCAGGCTATTTCTCCCCTAAGGAACAATTAACCATTTTCCCATAGGCAGCCAAGCCATACTGGACTTTATAGCTTAATATAAGCTTTTAAAATTATATCTTGGAACCTTCAGAAATCAGTACAGAACCTGCAGCACAAATGTAATGTGTTCATACATTACATTATTCTAATTATTTACCAACAACATTATTTACCAAAAACTGGGCTGCTGCCTTTTGCAGATCAACTGCAGCTTCCAGATGATCTTCAAAGGCATCATGCATATAGTTTTGCTTCAGAACTTCTAGAATTAGTAGATTAACCAATATTGACAATGGATTGTTATTATGAGCCATATCCTAAAATAATTAGGTAAAAATAAAGGTTCCCCTGAAATGAGATGAGCACCACCCCCTAGAGTCGGAAACAACTAGTACATAGCTTCCAACTCTAGGAGGTGGTGCTCATCTCCATTTTAAAGCCAAAGAGCCAGGCTGTCCAAAGACATCTCCATGGTCAACATGACTAAACTGCAAAGGTGCATGCAATGCTGTTACCTTCCCACCAAAAGTGGTCCCTATTTTTCTACTCTCATTTTTACATGCTTTCAAACTGCTAGGTTGGCAGAAGCTTGGACAAGTAACGGGAGCTCATTCCATTACATGGCACCAGGGATTCGAACCGCCAACCTTTCTGATCGACAAGCTTAGTGTCTTAGCCACTGAGCCACCATATTCCCAAAAACAATTAGCATTGTTCTAAATAAATAAATCTGTAACTAAAACATGTGCCAATATGTGCTATTTCAGTTCAAATGAAAGCACACAGAGAACAAACTTGCAGCTCAAAGAAATCAGGGGCAGGGAATAAATTGACAGAACAAGGAAGTAGCTAAAAGCTAGTTGCAGGAGACAGGAGATAACTGACAGTCATTTGGAGACAGCAGCCTGCATTCTGTTTCTAAAAGACCTGGAACCATTCCCAGGAGTAGATGAAGTTGATCTAGTGTAATCGAAATTTCAAGTCTATCCTCATATATACTAGCAAAACAGGGTGACTGCCAGAATCTTGCCTTCCATATAATACTAATAGACAGCTTGTTGGCCTGGGTCTATATCCAATAGATCTATTTCACAATTTAAATTTAAAACATTTTTTCCACTGAGAAAGCACCAGGACTGTGCCCTCTGATTTGCCCTTAATTTCTCAGTTGCTGAAGAATAATATTAGAAGACTAGAGTGCCATATGTAATCAAGGAGAGAACCAAGGAGAAAAATTCAGACAGTGAAAACAAATTAACCAATGGAACAACTTGCCTTCAGAAGCTGTGGGTGCTCCATCACTAGAAGTTTTTAAGAAGAGATTGGACAGACATTTGTCCAGAATGGTATAGGGTCTCCTGCTTGAGCAAGAAGTTGGACTGAAAATCCCCAAGATTCCTTCCAACTCTGTTATTCTGTTATATTTTCACAACAATGTTTCTAACCCAGCCTAGAATTGTGTTAGATCTTTCATATTACTGGCTCAAGATTAACTTGTCAGTGACTATATCCACGTGCTTCTCTGTTGTATTGCATCTAGACCATGAATCGTGTGTGTGTGTATATGTGTGTGTGTGTGTGTGTGTGTGTGTGTGAGAGAGAGAGAGAGAGAGAGAGAGAGAGAGAGAGAGAGAGAGAGAGAGAGAGAGAGAGAGAGAGAGAGAGAGAGAGTGTGTGTTCTTCCTCCCTGAAGGTAATACTTGATATTTCTCCTTGTTGCATATCTTGTTCTTCTAAGTTCTTCTATTCAACTTGCTAAGATTGGACTTGACTTTCATTTTATCATCCTGGATATTGACCAGGTTTCCTGATTTTGTGTCATCCACAAATTTGATAAGCAGCCCATCAATCTGTTATCCTGGTCATTAATAACAATATTGAATAATATTGGCCTCAAGTCAGTTCCCTTTGATATATACTGTATATACTGATAACTGCTATAGATCCACTAACACTAACTTTGTGAGTGTGGTTAGCCAACCATTATGGAAAGTGTTTACTGTTTCCCTTCAGGATTTTTTCATCAATATAGAAAGCAATGTCAGCAGACATTTCATCTATGATTTTGTACTGTCTGGATTGAGAGAATGTGTACATAATAATACTATTATCATTAGAAAGCAGTGCAAGGCATTTCTATACAATTCTTACAAACTTGTACATGGAATCACAGAAGTCAAGTTCAATTTGAAGGAAACTTTAATTATGTGGTTCCTAATTCCTAAGAAGCTGGGATAAAGAGCAGCAACTGATTATTTTTTTTAAAAAAAAAATAAGGATTTTGTTGACAAATAATTATAGACTGTTGGTTAGAGCTATTGTACCGGGATTTTGAATTCATGGGTTTGATGCATTAATTATTTCCCCAATAGGCATGAATGAGATCCCATCCTTTTAAGACTGTTGAATATAATTATATCATTGGAATCACAGATTCTGACGGCATTTGCAGCTATTCCCTGGGTTATAGCACTCCTATCAGACTTAATTATCTACACACAGAGACAGCTTTGTTATGGCCCTTGAGGAAGGGTACCAGATGTACTGCCTAATGTCACATCCATAGAATCACCTTTGTTACTGGATGGAGATTTTTTTTTTAAAAAAATATTTCTAAAGCAAATTCAGAGAAAACCTTGAGTTAAGTAAGAATGTTTCACTATGAAAAGACAAAGTGTTCAGTCACAAACACTGCTACCATTCTTCTAAGTGGAGACACTCATGTTTCATTCTGTAAACATTCCACTAGCAAAACTCCTACTCTTTGACTGCAAGAGCTAGTTGCAAGCAAGACTTTCTTTTTGAGTGACTAATTCTTCCTTGTAGCACAGAACCTATTTATGTATCAATTCTGTGTATATTTTCTATCTGAGTTCCCAAAGACTCATAGGAACCTTATATCCATGCTGAGTTGGAGATGCACTGCCTGGTTTCAGGGGTGGGTTCCGGCTGCTTTTACTGCTGGTTCCTCAAGGATGCACTTCGGGCGTGCGCATGCTTGATGCGTGCTATGTGTACAAGCACAGTAGGTTAAAAAAAAGCTTCTGCGCATTGCAGAAGCAAAAAACAAGATGGCATGCCTATGGCGCCACCGATAAAACCAGTTCGGGGGCATGGCCAGCCGAGTTACTTCCTACTTTGCCAAACTGGTCCGAACCGGTAGGAACCCACCTTTGCCTAGTTCCCAAAACGTTGATTTCAGTGGCTTTTCCCTTTGCAAATCTGGAGATTTGGAGCACAGAAATTTGACTCTGAAGAAATTATTCTTCTACATTACTCATAATAATATAGGGGTAGGATATTCTATAGAAGCCATGTCCACAAAAAGAAAACTGGGGTGCCTTAGAACATATTACACAGAAAAAAATGTATTTAGGTTTGCAATGCCATTTATATAATATAAGCCAACACAATTATTTTTTCTATAAGTTAGCATTTTTGTATACATCTCCCACTTCAATTTAGTGTGTTCTTTCACATTGTCTTGTACTTTGGATCAGTCCTTAGGGACGCATGTTAGTACTGCCTTAGACTAAACATAGCATTCCCAATAACACTCTGTAGAGCTTATTATTTGAAAAGTCTCTGACTGGGCTGTATCAATTCAGACTGTAGATAATGCATGATGCGGTATTTCTTCATATTAAAAAAAATCCCTGCACTTAAAAAATCAGGTTTCAAGGAGAAAATACCTTATCTAAGGTTCTTTTTGCCATATCCAATCTTCTTCCCCCAATGATTTATTCAATTTGTGAGAAGCATTCAGTTATGAACTTATGTCAGAAAGGATACCATCATCAAGGGTCCCAGTATATCAACATTGAATATTAGGCTATAGCTGCTATGTATTTCAGTTTAATCTGATACAGATTTGTTCAGAAATAAATTGTCCTAATTTCAACGGAGCTTTCTCTCTGGTAAATATGAACAGGATTGCACCCTTAAACCTCAAGGAATGACAGCTAAATAGATTTCTTCTGTTAGATGAGTCACAAGTATGCAATTTCAACTCCTCTCTTAGTGAGAATTCTATTACAGTGTTGCAGAAAGGAAGATTATGAAAAAGAGAGAGCCAGAAGCATGCCTGGCTTTATGGTGGGTGGAAAAACTACACATACACAATTTATTTTTCATTGCTCTATCATGAATATGAATTCAATTACACATGGAACAGAACTGTGTGGCAGTCCATCAGTATTATGCTCAGCTGCTATTGAATATAATGGCTTTTACCAAGGAAGAGCTTATCATTTAGTTTCAGACAAGCTTGAATCCATGTTGGAGCAGATGAACCCATGAAAAGAGAAGGTGCCAATCAAAACAAAGGATTAATGTGGCTTTATTATAGCCTAGAAAGAGGAAAATATTAATGAAGAACTATATCCTTTGTAAAGGGACAACATTGTCATTTTCTAATATGTAGCAGGTGATTGGTCAACATTAACTAAAGAAATTATTATTTACCATATATACAGTGAATCCATATACTGCGCTATAGGAAGCAACAAAATATGTATCTGTACATTGATAAGAAAACAAACATGCTAAACACACATGAATGAAAGCAAAATGCTAATTCTCCATAATATATTCTATTTTCATTTCCATGCATAAGAAGAAGGAACTATGCAAATTTTGGCTAAGCCTGGTTTCTAGAAAACCAGAGTACCTAATGAGATATATACAGTATCTTAAGGTGTATTAAATGGCATTTTAAAATACTTTTAAGTGCAAGCAGTCCAGATCTAAGGCATCTTCAAGAGATTTCAAATTCTTTATGAATTCATGGAACAAGAGATAGCCCACCAGCCTTCTAAGTCATTTGTTTCTTTGTCCTGATCCTCTTGTCATCAGCAAAGATTAAACTCTATTGCCCATTGAATTTAATCCTAACTTGGAGTTAATGATCTTGGTCTTTTCTTTGATACTGTCCTCAGGTATTTTGAAATCAACAATTGTGCAAATAGCAGTGTAAGATTAATGTGAGAATTAATACAGAAATCTCTCTTGGAATTTCCCAGAGAAATCTGAGTATGTGTAGCAATGATATTATTAATTGATATTATTTAGAGGTAATAGAGGAGACAATACTATTTTTTTCTGTTTTACATTCTTCCATCACTTTCTAATCTGAAGAAGCCCATGGAATAATGTTTACCTGACATATTGAATGGAAGTGTGGGAAATCAGAGAAACTCTAATTGATTGTACTTTGTATATTGAAACATTGGATAAGCGCTAGAACATCATGTTCCATCCATGCAAGTTTTTATCAATATTTCCTTATGTAAAATAAATTTCTGAAGCAAGTTTTCTTCATTACCGGGGGGGGGGGGGGGATAAGCAAAAAAAAATATCTGCAAAAATTGGAACAATATATATGGACAGATTTAGCAGCAGGCAACTCAGCCAGTCCCCTGCGACTATGGATTTGATGAAGCATCTCTCAGAAAGATAAGCTCTCTACTCAACAGCTGAAACAAACAGGAGCATGAATAAATAAAAATTACAAATTCTAGGAATGGGATTCTATCGTTTTATCAGGCAGAATTAAATCATGCATGTAAACAATGTGCCCACATCTGAAGTTGGCTAGAAATATAATTAAAAAAGGCATTCAAAGGTTGAACAAAAGGAAGGCAGTAAAGATAGGAAGCCATTTGGTTTTAAGCCAACTGTGACAGCATTCAAAACCAAAATCTGAACAAAAGAGCAATAGGTGCATCCAATTTTTATTCTAGCAATAACTGCCCTCATTATTTTCTTTTTTCCCCCCAGGCCCCAAGTTCTTTATTATTATGTTACTCTTTTTAAGTATTTAATGCATAGTATTGCAATCCACCAGAAATCTCAGTATGTAGATTAGAAATCCAATTTTGGAAATTCAGTTGACTGCTTAAAGACTGGAATGTGATAGGGAGTTAAATAATGTGATATGTTCTTCAGCTGAATCCCTTCTAAAGGGAACATATTCCTTTTCTCCTAAGCGGGTCCTTGCTTAAGGACTCCTAAGCAGGTCCAGGCCTGTAATCAGAGCCATAAATCCTGTTTAAATAGGTCCAAATTACTTAAAGATCCATACATCGTACCTTTTACTTTAGGATTCTGATCTGACAATGGGACAAAGAGAGTGGTGGGATTCAGCTGGTTCAAACCAGTTCTGCCAAACTGGTTGTTAAATCACCCCTCCCCCCCCCCATCAAAGTGGATCCTGGGCGCTGCACTGTGAAGAAACAGACAATGGAGCAGCTGGCAAGAGGAAAGGAGAAAGCCGCTTTCCCTCTATCTTCTCCTTGCTACTTCTCTTTCCTTGTGCCAACTGCTCCATTTCCCATTTTTCCATTGTAGTGCAGAGCCCAGGATCCACTTTGATAGTGGGGGGAGGGGTAATTTACCAACCAGTTTGCCCAGGGTCAGGTTGGCCATCGCAGGAAGGTCATCCTGCATGCGCGGCAGAGCTGGAAGATGGGGGTGGGTCACGCCTCCCATGTCAGCCAACCTGACCCTGGGTGAACCACTTGTTAAATTATTTGAATCCCACCACTGGACAAAGACAACATTGATTGCTGTCTTGGATAACTTATACCAGGAGCTGGGTGGAAATAATGAGCCCTCTCCTGATCTTTTAGTTCTTTCAGTAGTTTTTGACATATCAATTGCACCATCTTATTGGACTGCCTACAGGAATTTAAGAGTGGCGTTCTGCACTGTTTCTGCTCCTTCCTTTGTAGGAAATATGGATGGAAAATCTTCCAGTGACTAGCATGAGCTCTTCCTTCCCTTTGTTTTCTTCCCTAGGACTTTAAAGCAGCTTGAAGAGTACTGGACCACAACCGATTTCCAATTATAAAAGGAAACCACCTATATTACTTTATTGTTGATGTGTGTTGGAGGAAAACTGGAGCTGTATGGAAGAGCAAACAGGAAGAATTTGCAGCTGTTGACTTAACAGGTGACCAATGATGAAAGAGGAGTGGGCTTGGATTCAGCAAACCAACGGCAAGCAGACTGAATGAGGAAGCAGAGCCTAGCAGCCCTGCAATTCCAGCAGCAATGGTCTGCACCAGTAGAGATGGAGTTCTTATGCGCATTTCTTTTCTATCTCTCCTTCAGCACAGAACAGACTGAGAAAATGCAAAGCCAATGCTTCAGCAGTTCAGAACAGTAACTCACAGCATCAGTAGGCAACTAATTTGAAGGTGGCTAAGATTTTTGTAATAATCAGAACTGTCCTTGGGTCTGTTTATGAATTAGATAAATGCATAGATATAGATGGTAGTATTAATATAGCATATTATAACATAAATTTAGTTACCATCTTAAGGTAAAAGCAAAGAAATAGGTTTAACAATTTTATATAATAAAAGCCTCCTGAAAATGCAGGAATGGTAACAAGTTGGTTTTTTTGGGATGGGAGGGAGAATAAGATATTGCACTAGTGGCCTCTGATATGTGGCATGTTGCAAATTTGGTCCTCTTTCTTGAATTTTTAATGTCTACTTAAAACTTTGTGAGGTACCACAAGGCTCCACCTTAGGCCTAGTACTCTTCAATATCTAAAATGATATTTTTTATATATAAATAACTTTGATGAGGGAATAGAAGGGGAAATCATCAAATTTGCAGGCACTAGGCTGGCAGGAATAACCACCACCCCAGAAGACAAGCTCAGGATCCAAAAAAAAAAAAAAAACCCTTGACAGACTTGAACAATGGACCCTATCTAAAAACATAAAATTTAATGTGGAGAAAAGCAAGGTTTTACACCTAGGCAGGAAAAACCAAAGATACAAGTACAGATTATGTAAAATCTGGCTCGAAAACACTAACAGTGAGAGGGATCTTGGAGTCCTAGTGGACAATCATATAAACATGAACCAGCAGTATGCTGTGGCAGCCAAAAAAGATAATAAAAATTATTGGTTGTATAAACAGAGGAATAGAATCTAAATCATGTGAAGTATTAGTACCACTATATAAATCTTTAATAAGACCACACCTGGAATACTGCATCCAGTTTGGTCACCACATCCTAAAAAAGATGTTGAGACTTTGGGAAAAGTACAAAAAAGAGCATCTAAAATGATGAAAGGCCTGGAGATGAAAACATATGAAAAATGATTGCAGGAATTGGATATGGTGAGTCTAGAGAAAACGACTGGAGAGGGGAACATGACACAATAGTCCAGTATTTGAGAGGCTGCCACAAAGAAGAGGTGGTCAACTTATTTTCCAAAGCACTAGAAGGCAAGAAGACATTGTTTCTTAACTATGGATGGAAAAAAGAGAAGCAACCTGGAATTAAGGAGAAACTGCCTAATGGTGAGAACAATTACCAATGGAGAGGTTGCCTTCAGAAGTTGTAGGTGTTTCCTCATTGAAGATCTGTAAGAAAAGATTGGACAGCCACCATGAAATAGTATAGGGCAGTGAGAGCGAACCTTTTCGGCACCGAATACCCAAATTGGAACATGCATGCAGGAGTGTGCAGATGTGAGTGCTAGAATGCTGGAATGCTGGAAAACCGAAAACCAGCTGGCCAGCATGCGCATGCCAGTTTTTTTGCCATTTGGGGGACCTTTTTTCAACCATTTTCTGGGCCATTTTGGGGAGCTGAAAAACAACCTGAAAATGGTCTGAAAAATAGCCTGTTTTGGGGGGCATTTTCAAGCTGTTTTCCAGTACTCTGGCACCCCAAAGACCAGCTGGCTGGCACACATGTGTGCTGGAAACCAGAAAAGCAGCTGGCGACAGCACATGTATACTCATGATGGTAAACCCACTTCTGGCACACGTGCCATAGGTTTACCATCATGAGTATATGGACTCCTGCTTAAGTAGCTAGATGAACTAAAAGACCTCCAGGGTCCCTTCCAGCTCTATTCTGATTCTGTTTTTGATTCTTATTCTAACTGCTGGGAATAGGCCATTCAACAGTTTGGATCAACTTTAGTGCCGTTGATGCTGAATTCTTATTCTGGTATTTTGAAATATAAACTCTAAGAGTTTGGATGGGAGAAAAGAGGCTGAAGCTGAACCTGAGTAAGAGAATTTCTTTTGTATATAGGAGTTATCTATTGACAACAGTTAATTCTGGCTGGTCAAGCACTAGCCAAGAAACAATAGGGATATATTTTGAGAGGTCTTTGCATTCAGGCTCCTGCTTGAACAGTAGATATCATAGTTCAGAGGTTCTTTTCCACCACTCGCTGGTACACCATCTCTGTCCTTACCTAGTGCAGGAAGATCTAGCTGTTGCAGAAATTGAAACCTAATTACCTCCCATAGTATCTGCAGGACAAACATGTTCCAACCAAAATTAGTCTGACCCACTAGCTTTTTCAGTTCTCAGAGGTGGAAGGATGCTGAGACTAGAAGATACTGCTTTTCGGTAGTCCTGATGTTTTGAAATAGTTTCCCAACAGAGATCAGACTAGCCCCTTCTGTGCTGATCTTCAAGAAAATGTTAAAAATAAAGTTGCTCTGAAAGGCATTCTCTTAGCTGAAACAATACACCATCTTTCATTTATTTCATTCCTTTATGTCATTTTGCTGCTTTCCAGTTAGGGGGTTTATAATGTTACTTTTGTCTTTTAGTTATGCCATCATTGTTTTAACTTTTTTTTATATTACATATTGTGCAAGCCCCCCAAGGATTGTCAGATTTATAAATGAATACTGAAATAAGACCTTACAGTCTAAATATTTTGGGAAAGGACTTTCCTCTCACTGCTGGTGGGCAGAGAGATGTGGTGTGCAATAGTGGTCTGGTCAATAATCAACATATTTTTGTTGTAGTTAGAGACCATTTACATAATATGAGGTATCAAATACTAGACAATTATTATTATGCCATAATATAAACATGTTTCTCAAGGTTGACAATGCCTTCTGTTTGAAGTGTTCTGACGCCTAGAAATTAGTCTGAATTCCTCAGAACTTCAGCATCTCTTTTATTTATAAAGGATCTAACCAATTCTATAGAATAACAACCCTTGTTCAATTATGGTAAGATAACTATTCAAAAATCTAGGGAGGAAGGATCAGGGAATCTGACTGGTTAATACACATATACAAATAGAACACGGTTTTGGCATCCATCAGATATATTTCTGTAGATTTAAACTTACTATTAATTCAACCAAAAATGCTGGATACCTATGTGTCCTTTTAGGAAGAACTAGTCGATAACCCAGCATTGCACGGGTATTTATTTAGGGGGGGGGGGGGATGTCCAGACCAAAAATAATTTCTAATGTTGGATTATTCCCCTTACCAGAGGGAGCTCCCTTGCAGAGCACTGTGAAGCTGCTACCATGACAACTCCACTGCACCATATACAGTAGAAGCCATTTAAAAGCACACCTGGTTGCATCTTAACAGAACACATACCCCAAGGAGTGTGAGGAGTGTCTTACCCCCCCAGAGTATTTGTCTCCTAAGAGTACGTCATCTGCGTACTAAGTTTGGTTGAAATTGCTCGAGGCATTCCAGAGTTATGCTGGCACATACACACACAGAGCCATGTTTTTTATATATAAAACTAACACACACACACACATATATAGTTTTATGAGCTGTATAATGTATTTATTACATTGTATAAAATATTATACAACATAATTCTTGGCTTGCTGTCTGGATGGTCTCTAGTGATGAGCCGATAGGCAGTAAGGAAAACAGTATGTCTCCTCCCTTAATTGGGGCCTAATAACAGGTTGTTGTGAAACAATTACCTATATATATATATATATAGGTAATTGTTTCACAACAACCTGTTATTAGGCCGCAACACCCTATTAGGGCCCAATTAAGGGAGGAGACATACTGTTTCCTTTTCTGCCTTTCGGCTCATCACCAGAAACCATCTAGACAGAAAGCCAAGAAGTCCATTGTGTAATTTTTTTATATGTGTGTTACAAGAACAGAACCTATTGTTGTTACACGGGAAAACACCTGAAGACAACAATACCAGCATATATGTGTGTGTGTGTGTGTGTGTGTGTTAGTTTTTATGAGCTGATCAATAAATTTAAATTTGAGAGACTAAGATAGATCTATTTCGAGCTTATTAGCTCTCATCAGTTGGCCACACCCCACTGGGATTCGAACCGGGGCTGTAATGAATCCAAGGCAGAAGCCTAGCACTCCAGCCTAATCGGTTCTACCCTATTTCATCAGCTAATCCAGGAGTATTTAGTATAGATAATTGTTTCCACAACTTCCTGTAAGGGCCCCATTTAAGGGAGGAGACATGCTGGGTGTGGCCAACTGATGAGAGCTAATAAGCTCGAAATAGAATCTTGGTCTCTCAAATTTAAATTTATTGATCAGCTCATAAAAACTAACACATATCTAAAAATATTACACAACGTAACTAAAAAATGGTTCTCTGTCTAGATGGCCTCTGGTGATGAGCCGACAGGCAGAGAGAGAAACAGCATATCTCCTCCCTTAAATGGGGCCCTTACAAGAAGTTGTGAAAACAATTATATATATGGGGGGGATGACGTTAAGGGGAGGATTTATCATCCTCCTTTAAGGGGAGGATAACGTTAAGTCTCCTCCCCTTAAAGGGACCTTGAACAGGAGCTGTGAAAATATTCTCTCATTAATAAGAGTCCTGTAAATTGGCTGATGTATCAGGGATACCGGATAGCTCAAGGCATAGAAAGGCATGCCCATATGCTGGAAAGCACCGGTTCAAATCCCAGTAGAAGTAGTATGGCCAGCTGAAGAATGCTAATAAGCCTGAAATGGATCCATCCTGGCCTCTTTATATTCAGCCCTTAAAAATCTAACACATATCTAAAAAAAAAAAAAAAAATTCACACAGCAGCAAACTAATTGGTTCTCTGTCTGGATGATCTCTAGGTTGAGTCAAAGGGCAGAGAGCGATGACGTTAAGTCTCCTCCCCTTAAAGGGACCTTGAACAGGAGCTGTGAACATATTCTCTCATATATATACTAAACAAGTCCCAGCCACTAAACAAGTCCTGGCCACTAAACGAGTCCCGGCCACTAAACAAGTCCCGGCCACCAACACTGACACCATCATCAATCACTCTCAACAAACTCCATCTACCAATCAGGATGTGGCAAATCAGCCAACCAATCGGTTTAAAGTAGCAGAGCCAACATTCCAACCCCTCCCACCTCCACTTACAGAAAAACTGCCATTTCAAATACAGCTCATTTGCAAAAAAGCAAAAGCCAAAGCCTGATGATGATGGGGGTGATCCCATCGAAACGTTGCAAAAACACCTTTAATTTTACACGGGAAAAGACCCGAATAAACCAAAATCTACATACCTATACCCGTGAAAATCTACGTGAAAATCTATCTATACCCGTGAAAATCTATATATGCTGGCATGGCTGGCTTCGGGGATTTTCCCGTGTATATAGCATGGAGATGTTATTGCAACGTTTCGACAAGATCTCACTTGTCATCATCAGGCAGAATATATTTGTGTTAGTTTTATGAGCTGATCAATAAATTTAAATTTGAGAGACCATACTGAAAGCCAAGAGTTCCATTGTGTAATTTTATTTTATATGTGTGTTACATTTTTGAGATGATCAATAAATAAGTCAGGGAGACTAGTATAGATCTATACTAGTCTCCCTGACTTATTTATTGATCAGCTCAAAAACGTAACACACACACACACGTAACACACACACACACACACACACACACACACATATGCTTCCGTAGATTTTCACGGGTGTAGATATGCTGGTATTGTTGTCTATTATTGTTACACGGGAAAACACCTGAAGACAACAATACCAGCATTATATATATATATATATATATATATATATATATATATACATACATACATACATACATACATACATACATACATACATACATACATACATACATACATACATACATATATATATATATATATATATATATATATATAATTGTTAGTTTTTATGAGCTGATCAATAGCTGATCAGTAGCTGATCAACTAACACATATCTAAAAAATATTACACAACGTAACTAAAAAATGGTTCTCTGTCTAGATGGTCTCTGGTGATGAGCCGACAGGCAGAGAGGGAAACATCATATCTCCTCCCTTAATTGGGGCCCTTACAGGAAGTTGTGGAAACAATTATCTATATATATAATTGTTTCCACAACACCCTGTTAAGGCCCCAATTAAGGGAGGAAGCACACTGCTTTTCCTTTTCTGCCTTTCGGCTCATCACCAGACACCATCTAGACAGAAAGCCAAGAATTCTGTTGTGGTATTTTTTTATATGTGTGTTACAAGAACAGAACCTAGCTGCCTTAATTGCAAGGCTCTCGCCTGGCATGTAATACAGCCCTGGTTTGAATCCCAGTAATGAGAGCTAAAAAGCTCGAAATAGATCTATCCTAGTCTCCCTGACTTACTTATTGATCAGCTCAAAAACATTTTATATATAAGCAATGCCAGCATATAGATATAGATATAGATATATATAAGCAATGCCAGCATAGATAGATAGATAGATAGATAGATAGATAGATAGAGAGAGAGAGAGAGAGAGAGAGAGAGAGAGAGAGAGAGAGAGAGAGAGAGAGAGAGTTTCACAACTTCCTGTAAGGGCCCCATTAAGGGAGGAGACATGCTGTTTCCCTCTCTGCCTGTCGGCTCATCACCAGAGACCATCTAGACAGAGAACCATTTTTTAGTTACGTTGTGTAATATTTTTAGATATATGTGTTAGTTTTTATGAGCTGATCAATAAATTTAAATTTGAGAGACCAAGATAGATCTATTTCGAGCTTATTAGCTCTCATCAGTTGGCCACACCCCACTGGGATTCGAAATTCAAAAAAGGGAGAAACATACAAATGAGACCAATCAGCATCAATATACCAGTTATGATGCAGCTGCACAGCCAATCAACACACTCACAACAATAGTCAGCACTCCACCCCCCCCAAGATTTAAAAAAGGGCCATGCCTTCGCAGTCACAGTCACAGACCAAAGCCTGAAGATGACAAGTGAGATCTTGTCGAAACGTTGCAATAACATTTCCATGCCTTATACACGGGAAAATACACGAAGGTAGGATAGATCTATTTCGAGCTTTTTAGCTGTCATCAGCTAGCCATACCCAAAACGTAAACACGTAACACCAGCTAGCCAAAAATGTAACACACATATAAAAAAATCTCACAACGGAATTCATGGCTATTATGGAATTAATTGGGGCCCTAACAGGGTTTTGTGGAAACAATTATATATATATATATGCTGGTATTGCTGTCTTTGGGTATTTTCCCGTGTATATAACATGAAATTGTTGTTGCAACGTTTCGGCAAGATCTCACTTGCCATCCTCAGACCGAAGCCTGAGGATGGCAAGTGAGATCTTGCCGAAACGTTGCAATAACAATTTCATGCTATATACACGGGAAAATATCCGAAGACAGCAATACCAGCATATCTATACCCGTGAAAATCTACGAAAGCAAAGATATATATATATATGAAATAAGAAGGATCCAGCTAATTGCTAGATCAATTGCTAGTTCTTAAAATGATTCATATTATGTTGCAATGTGCCAAATTGCTCTTTTCTGGCTAGAAGTTATCCCACATATTAATTTTGTTTCCAAATAATCATTGATTTTTGCAGAGACTCATGCTGTTTTGAAATATATACCAGTGCTCTGGAAGTTAAACAGAAGAAAAAGAAAATAATCACTTAGGTGAGGTTGGCAGCAAGATGAACAAAAGAATAAAAATGGACTTTGTACACTCTTAAGATTGAAAAGGATGGAATGATACATATCCTTCATTAGTTGTACAGTAGTCTGAAGAGTGAAACTACTTTCCATATTTGAATCAACTGGGAAGTGATGAATTTGGTTCACATATGTATTTTATGTGTTTAATTGTCACTTCTGCTTTATTTTTTAAAATTTGGATAAGCTGATTAAAGAATTAATATGAGATACTCAAGCTCAAAAGTGAATTGGAATCTTTAGCAATGAAAATCAAAGAATATGGAGGGGTGGAATTAATATTGAATATAAAGAAAATCAACATGACAACTGATATAGCAATTAGCCCTAGATCTGAAAATAAAGATACTGAAATTGTAAATTGCTTATACCTTTTAGGATCATCAGTCAGCGGTAAAGAAATTAACAGTCACAAAATAGGCTGTAGACTAAGATAATTAAGCTAGTAGCAATCGAAGCTTTGGAAAAGATTCTTTAATGCTAGGATATGTCTGTATCTATAGAGAGCAGAATCGTGTAAATAATAGTTTTCTCAGTAATGTTCTATGAAAACAAAAGTTAGACTCACAAACAAAGGCAAATGTTGGACTTTAAGGAAGGAAGTTTGAAAGAATGTTGAAACTTTACATCTTTGGTACTGAAACAAAAAAAAAACCCTGTTCATGATATCCTGGATTGCTAAAAACAAAAACAAAACAGATAAAAGACAAATGGATCATCAAACAAATCAGTTCACAATTTTCATCCTAGGTCCAAATGACCATGCTCAAATTATCATATCATGGATGTATTAGGTGAAGACCCAGCTTTCTTGAAGTCTACAATGCTGATGATAGTGGAAAGAGATGTAGACAACTAGCAGGAGGTTCATGGACTTCATTATAGCAGCAATGGGTCCAATATTGGAGTTGCTGAAGATATGCCATTCTGGAGAAGGTGTAATTATGAGTTGGAGATATGCCATGCTGGAGAAGGTGTAATTATTGGCACTTGACACTGACTTAATGGCACATAATCATAATCAATGATATGAGAATATTGGTTGAATAGTGACTGATTTGGTTTGATTTGGCTTGGTTTGATTTATACTTTCTTTCTATGCACATATGCCAGAAGTGGCTTGCCATTTTTTTAAACTATCAGTTCAGGTATGCTGGCATGCACATGATGCTTCTACGCATGCACGGAAGTGTCCGGGTGGGTGGACAGAGCCTCCTGCCACCACTACTATCAGTTTGACCGATCCGGGCCAAACCGGGAGCAACCCACCTCTGACATATGCATATATCTAAGTCTAACATAATACTTTGCACATGATGTAACGCTTCCCTTTTCTTTTTCATTTATTTATTTTGCAAAGTTAAATAGTTGACTAAAAGTGTAGCTTAAAAAGAAGTGAAGGCTCCATTTCTGTGCCCATGTTAATTTACATAATCTGCCAAATAATTCTGCCAAATTGGTATCTGTGCTTAACATTTTTTTTTGGTGACGTGGTGGTGCAGTGATTAGAATGCGGTACTGTAAGCTAATTCTGCTGACTGATAACTGCAGTTTGGCAGTTCAATTCTCATCGGTTCAAATTCAAGTTTGACTCAGACTTCCATCCTTCTGAGGTTGGTAAAATGGGGACCCAGATTGTTGGGGAAAATATGCTGACTCTATAAACTGCTTAGAGAAGGCTGTAAAGCACTGCGAACCGGTATATAAGTCTAAGTGCTATTGTTATTTTTTATTACATTTATTGGTTGATCATCTTACCACTGGGTAACTCTGGGTGGTTTACAATATTAAAAGGATAAAACTATAAAAATAAAAACTACAAAAATAGAATACACATGTTTGCAATGTATTTATTGACAAAATAAATACATTGCAACAATACAGTGTTTTGCAACAAGGCTCAACATCGATGAGATAAAACACTGAATGAATCCTCAGGAACAAAATATAGTAAATTAACTCAAGGATAAGGTTATGTACTTCTCAAGAAGACTTTATGTGGCTTCCTGTTCCTGTTCCCAACGGCGACGGATGAACCTTGGGGTTCGTCCGCCATTTTGTTCTTTTTTCTGCCCCTGACGGGGTGGGGCACCCCCTTTTTTTGGGGGTCCCTCCGTAAAACTGGCTTGCCTGGGCTGGTTTATCCTGGCGGCGGCTGGGAAACGGCCCTTGTCTTCGGTTTAGGCGAAGGAAGACATGCTGCGGGGGGAGTTTCCCTTCGCCAATGGAGGACAGTAACGATCAGTAAAAATTTAAAAAGAACTGAGCGTCGGGTCGGAAGGCTCCCTGGGGCTTTGGCAGCGAGGTGAAGAGTGAGTGATTTACAACATTATTTATGCTGGCAGCCTGGAGTGAAAGAACGTAGAGGGGGGTGTTTGTTGTTAAACCTCCCCTCGGATTTAAAGCGGCGTTCTGAAATGGCTTCTTGTTGCAAGGAAGCGGATACTTTGTTTCCGGACTGCATTGAAAGAAGCGAAAGTGATCTGCGGCTGACTTTCTTACAATGTAACTAAGTCTGGTTGGCTAGATACAATTTTTCTTGGGTTATTTTCTCCTCCTGGCTCTCAGATGGGGCGGTGGAGGAAGGTTCCCTTTGTTCCTGAATGACTATTTTTACCTTTGGAAAATTACCAACATCTTTTCGTGAAATGGACTCTCTCTCTCTACTAATGAAGAAATTTCTGGACTATACAATAATACAATAGCAGAGTTGGAAGGGACCTTGTAGGTCTTCTAGTCCAACCCCCTGCATGGGCAGGAACCTTATACCATTTCAGACAAATGGCTGTCTAACATCTTTTTAAAGACTTCCAGGGTTGGGGCATTCACAACTGCTGGAGGCAAGCTGTTCCAGAGGTTAATTGTTCTTACTGTTAGGAAATTTCTCCTTAGTTCTAAGTTGCTTCTCTCCTTGGTTAGTTTCCACCCATTGCTCCTTGTCCTGCCCCCAGGTGCCTTGGAGAAAAGTTTGACTCCCTCTTCTTTGTGGCACCCTCTGAGATATCGGAACACTGCTATCATGTCTCCCCTGGTCCTTCTCTTCATCAAACTAGACATGGACTAATTGATTCCTTCCCTGAGTGCCTTCTCTGTTAAAGTTTTTGATTGTGAAAAGTGTTTCTCTGCTGGGTCTTGAATTCTTTTACAACTTTCACCTGAACTGTTTTGCTCCTGATTTGCCTCAACGGCCCCACCCCAAAAACGCCATCTTAGTGACACTGACTTTAACAGCTTACCATGGCATCAAAATCAGAATTGGCAGGATTGGAACAAAGAATGTCATCTTTGGAATCGGTGTTACAAGTTTTGGTGCAGGAAATTAAAGCTTTGAGAGCTGATAATAAAAGTTTTAAGGAGGACCTTCTGGAAACACGGAAGCAAGTGTTGGAGAATTCACAGAAGACTGAGGAGCTGGAAGGGGGGCTGGCTGGGGCAAAGGGAGAACTTAAAAATGTCAACATTGAAATTGCAGATTTGTCTGGTCATATGTCTAGGATGGATTTTGAAAGGATGTCATATTTTTTAAGATTTCAGAATGTTTCTGAAGAATCTGGTGAATGCCTTCCTGATCTCATCAGCACAATTTTAGCAGAATATTTACAGAAACCTAAAGATGAGATCAGGGGGGATATTGACCTAGTCTACAGAATAAATTCAGCATATGCCAGGATAAATGAAGTACCCAGAGAGATACATATTAAATTTGTTAGAAGGTCAACTAGAGAGGGAATTTTGAAGGCGCAGAGAGGGGGGCCGTTGATTTACCAACAAAAGGAAGTCACCATCTTGAGGCAGATCCCAAAAAAGATTAGGGAGGTGAGAAGGAAATTTTCCTTCTTATCCAAAAAATTGTATGACCACGGGATTTGGTTCAAGTGGGTGATGCCGGAAGGGATGTTGGTCTTCTGGGATGAAGGAAGAGTGAGGATTAAAACAGTTGCTGAGGCGGAAGCCTTTCTTAAAAAACATTCCTCTATCCTGGGGGAAGATTCAGGGGGGACGGAGGGGGCCACGGCCGCTGGGGGCCAGGGAGGAGAAAAAGAAGATACAATTGCTAAGAGACTTAGATCGAAAAAATAACTTTGCTTTTTTTTAAAATTATTATTAATATTGCTTAACCTTATGTCTGGATGTTTGTGCGTGACTGCTAGCATAGAATGGAGAATTTAGGAATTTTGTACTTATTTTCACCTTGTAGTACTTTTGGAAAAATGTTTTTTTTTTTAATGTTTTATTATGAAGCCCTAGAAGGGCCAATGATCCCGACGCGAAAGTTCTTAATATGTTTCTATATCCCTTACCCTACCCTTTTCGAAAATTGTAAAAACCAATAAAACTTTTTCAATATTAAGAAGACTTTATGGAAAATATATAAAAAATTCCAGTTCCTTTCTGATGTATTCCACATCAAGAAGCAGGATTCTAGCCTGGTTTAAATTCAATGCAATTTTTGTTAAGAGTGATAATTGTCGGAGTCATCATGTGAGATTGTTTATAGGCATGTAAATAATTTACTGCTCAAGCCTTATAATTATCTGCTAGAAAGTAAACATTCCTGTATGATCACATATTTTCAAGTACCTTTCTGATATACATTTCCTCCATCAATATTAATTTCTTTGTCCTTAGCATTCAAGTATAAACTGTAGCTTTAATGCATATTTATCTGCTAAACCAATGCTTCTAACTTAGATAATCTGTGTAAGCTTTACAACTAACCTTTATAGCTGTACTTTTCTTGAAATACTGTAAGAGATTGATTTGTAAGTGCATCTTAGAGTACTAGCTAGATGAGAGAAACCACGACAAGATATTGTTTTCTTCATGTCCAGTTTACAGATATCCTAGAGATTCATAGCTGACCACTATGGGGAACAGATTGCTGAATTATATTTGATCTGATCCAGCACAACTTGATTAAATATAAGATATATGACCAACAGGTTGCAGTTTGTATTAATGTACAGCAGTTGGAACCTGAAATACCTGGCTGGGAACAGATCACACTGGACAACTATGTAGTTGACAAAAGTAGAGACTGACTGGATGGCACACAATCATCAGATGAGCTTTACTGTAGTCAACAATAAAGAAATACGAGTTCCCAAACATGAATACATGCTCAAATCAAACATTGTTGTTCCATTCATTTGACAACTTAAGCCAAACATGCATCAGTTCCGAAGACATTATCTGATGATCAATAATGTGTGAACCAATCCCGAGTTATATAGAGCTTGTGAAGTTAAATCTTTAAGCAATTGTTCCTTTATGAAATACTTGGGCAATTAGAATTCCATTTCAGAGACAACTGTGCTTGGAATGAATTAATGGCATTTCTAATTATTCAAGCAATGTAGGGTGTTAAATCTCAGTAAATGAGCAAGGATGGACATTTAACTCTCTAGCGTTTTAGGTTTTTGTTTCCTTATACCAGTTCAATTTATTGTTTAACTTTCTTCCATAGATGTCAAAAAGTGAGAGGAAAAATAATAAAATAGCAGGGCTTCCAATATTAGATATTCAGCTGTGATCTTTTGACTTCCACTACTCTGAAAGCTGGAGAGTTGGCTCAAATATTTTCTTTTCAACTAATATTTTTGCTTTCATCCTTTCTTTCCAATACTTCAATTCCTTTTCAGCAAAAACACCATCAACAAACACACACACACACCCAAAAAGCCCAAACTAATAAGAAAAAGAAAATCTCTACCCCGAAAGAGAAATTGCATGCAGCATTTATGACAATTTTCTTCTTACTGATATCCTAGGTACGTAAAATGTGTTATAGTCAGAAATTTTCTTGAATTCTAGATATGGAAATCCACCTACACAATAAACCCTGAGAGATAAATTGCTATCTGTTTTATTTGCATCTCAGTCTAGAATTCCTCCCTTTTAACACAATTCCATTGTCAGCTTATTATTCAAAACTCTTCTAATGTTTTCTGCAGCAAATCATTTTAATAAATTCCTACTACAAAAGGAAAAAATGTGTAAGAAAAAGAATTGCCAACAATAGTAAACAAAGTAAAATGTGGTTAATTAGCACATTTCCATCTTTATGTGTATCCATCAGAATATTTTAATCAAGTGCAGGGATTGGTAAAAGTCATTTAGAGTCTACTTTTAAATCCATGGGTAATATTTATACTACCAAATAACCCTAAACCAAGATTTAAAACTAGTCATCTGTAACCTATTGCATAAAACAATTAATCTACCACATTTTGGCATTCTTTTAAAACCTCTGCATGTAAATATACTCTTGCTGGATTCAGATTTACTCTACATAAATATCTCAGGCAGTTTCCTTCTCAGCAGCCAATAGTCATTCTGCCTATTTCATTCTCAAAATAAGGAACAGATGGCGTCAGATTCAAATGGCATTCCTCTTCATTCTCCATAGATTTTTCAAGTTCAGTACACCACATATTACGAAATGCTAAAAATACACCAAAATACATCAAAAGATAAAATGCGACTTTTTCCTGTGGCTGTTGATAAAAATAGGATCGTCAACATGATCGCAACGTCTGATGAAGGTTATGGCACAAGAAGAAGAAGTAAAATGAGAAACAACGGATGGAAGCTAACCAAGGAAAGAAGCAACCTAGAACTATGAAGAAATTTTCTAACAGTGAGAGCAATTAACCAATGGAACAGCTGGCCTTCCGAAGTTGTGGATGTTCCATCAGTGGAGGCTTTTAAAAAGAGGCTGTGGAACCATTTATCTGAAGTGGTATATGATCTCTTGCTCAAGGAGAGGGTTGGACTAAAAGACCCCCAAGATCCCTTCCAATTCTATTATTCTATGTTCTACTAGCACTCTCCCAAAAGGTGTCTATGGTGTCTACATTCACACAAAAATAACCATATGTGTATGGTGACATCACTGTGCAAACACTACCCTGACATACTGCAGTGTTGACATTGAACATAAGCACATAAGCCACAAGTATTGCTTTGGGACAACCCGATGCACATTTCATCACTACATATACCTTTGAACCACCATATACCACCATATACATATACCTTTGAACCACCACCACTACCCTTATTAATTTGTGTTTTCAGTATTTATTTACTGGGGCTTAACTGCTGCTCCAATCCACTGGGACTTTAAGTAAAATCAACTCAAAAATAATTTAAGTGGGACTCACACATTCTATGGGGAAAAAAATAGACAATTGTAACAAATCACAGATGGCAGATGCTCCATTCAGTCCCCTTTGGCTATCAGCACTGGCAGCTTCAGAGCTGTTGGAAAGTATTAACGTGCTGCACATAAAGATTTAGCTTTGGGAAATCCCAACTGTCCATTCACATTTACTCTTCTGTAACTGTCTCAATTTCTTTTCAAGGTTACCTATTGACCCTTCACTTGTCCAACAAACAATGCAATGTAGGAAAACAAACAACTTTACTCTACACCCTGATCTTTTTTTCTTCAGTTTAATTTGGCCAGTTTTAGCTGGTTCTCTTTGGACAGTGTAATTTTAAGTCTTTGGGCTTAAATCTCCAATTTTAAATCTTTGCACTTCTCTTTGGACACCAGTGACCTTATTAGCATTTGCATCATAAAATATAAAACTATATATTTAACAACCTTCATAGATTATTTAAAGTTCTAAATTACATCATACACATTTCCTTGAGCTATTCTTGCCCTCAAAGTCAGTATCCATCCAAGTAAAAGTGCAACAACATATACCTGCCTGATATCTCATGGGTATCAGCAAGAGCAGGCCTTCAAAGTTGTATTTCAGGGAAGTTCCTTCAGCAAATATTTTTGTAATGATGTAACAAAGTTCAAAGAAAAAGCCCCATCTAAAGTCACTTTTCGTGAGCTGGGCAGCTATATATAAATATGATAAACTCCAGCAAATGTGAAAAGTGATCATGGATACAAATGGTCTAGCAAATTATCAGGACATAAAATATTTATTAATTGCTCTGAGTTTTTCATAAGCTTCACCTTATCCCTTGATTTTTTTTAAAAAAAAAATCTGTTTTTCATATGGCACTCAATATACTTTCTAACTCTAGAGAACTTTGTCCATATATTGGTAGCAGACCAGAGCCATCTTTAAGGCTATCCAGATGCTTCATAGTTTTTAAAGTTTTTCCTGTTTAATTTGTCAGCTATTATTTTCCAAAGATCAAGAAATGATCTGAGGGGTCCTTGGTGATCTCTAAGCTTGGTTTTTTGCAGATGTTTCATTATCCAAAGGTAATAACATCAGTGCATCATCACTGATACTGTAGGAGAAGGAGTGGCAAAGCTTGGGGGCAGAATCAAAAGACGAATAGGTCTAGACATGTCTATGTTGCTACAAGAAGACTAAGTCCAACCTCCCCTTGAATTCAATTGACTCTTACTGTCAACTTTGAAGCTGACCTGACCGAGGCCATTTTGACACTTCAGTGTTGCCACCCAAGGTAAAGAAATTATGGGGTAAAGAAAATCCTGGATTGCACAGGGGCTAGTTGCAGTAATGCAGTGGAAAGGGTACCCACTCTCCGAAGCCACTTGGGTCAAGAGTTGGACTGTGAAGACAGATAGGTTGGTGAAACAGTTTCATGACAAGTATCTCCAGAAGCCTAAGGGTCACCCAGGGAGAAGAAGGGCAGGTTAGACTGAACCTTAAGTAACCTCTTGTGGTTTCTTTTCTTTGAACGAAGACCTTTTCAATTAAGAGGAACCATCTGTCAACCCTGAAGAGGCGGCTTTTGATACCATCGACCATGGTATCCTATTGCTCGGGACCTAGCTCGGGACCTAGCTATCTGCGAGATCGGATCCTGCCCCACACATCCTCACGACCGATTCGCTCCCACAGAGAGGGGCTTCTCCGGGTGCCGTCCACTAGACTTTGTCAGCGGGCGACGCCCAGGGGAAGGGCGCTCTCTGTGGCGGGCCCGGCCCTCTGGAACGACCTTCCCCCTGATATTAGAACGACCACCGACCTCCGCTCCTTCCGTGTAAAATTGAAGACCCATCTCTTTCGACTGGCCGGCCTTGAATAGTTCTCTCTGTCTTTTAATTATAAATTTTAAATGGGTTTTAATTTATGTTTTTAGCACGGGTAGATTTATTTAATTCGATTTTAAGAAATATTTGTATTATTGTATATTGTTTTTAATTATGCCTGTGCACCGCCCCGGGTCCCTGTGGGGAGAGGGTGCGGTTAATAAATCCCAATTTATTATTATATTATTATCGACTGGAGGGGTTGGGGGTGAGGGGCACCGTTTTGCGGTGGTTCTCCTCCTACCTCTCTGGTCGAGCGCAATTTGTATTGGCAGGGGGGCAGAGGTCGACCTCGAGGCCGCTCACTTGTGGGGTGCCACAAGGGTCGGTCCTCTCGCCTCTCCTGTTCAATGCATATATGAAGCCGCTGGGCGAGATCATACGTGGGTTTGGGGTAGGTTACCATCTGTATGTGGATGACACCCAGTTGTACATCTCTACCCCAAACCACCGCAACGATGCCGTTGAAGTGATGTCCCGGTGTCTGGAAGCTGTACGGATCTGGATGGGAAGTAACAGACTCAAGCTCAACCCGTCCAAGACTGAGTGGCTGTGGCTACCGGCGCCCCGGTTCAACCAGTTGATTCCATCACTGGCCATTGGGGGCGAACATCTGGCCCCCGTGGATCGGGTACGCAATTTGGGCGTCCTTCTAGATGCCCGGCTGTCAATGGAAGACCATGTGACAGCCGTGGCAAGGGGGGCGTTTCACCAGGTTCGCCTGGTGCGCCAATTGCGTCCCCTATTGGACCGGGACGCCCTTCGCACAGTCACTCATGCGCTTGTGACGTCCCGGCTAGACTACTGCAACGCTCTCTACATGGGGCTCCCCTTGAGATGCACCCGAAGGCTGCAGTTGGTTCAGAATGCGACCACGCGGGCAGTTTCGGGAGTCTCTAGATACTCCCACGTAACACCTCTCCTGCGTGGGCTGCACTGGCTGCCTGTGGCTTTTCGGGTGCGTTTCAAGGTGTTGATTATCATCTTCAAAGCGCTCCATGGCACAGGACCTAGTTATTTGCGGGATCGTATCCTGCCCCACACATCCCTTCGGCCGATTCGCTCACACAGAGAGGGACTTCTCCGGGTGCCGTCCACTAGGCTGTGCCAGCGGACGACGCCCAGGGGAAGGGCCTTCTCTGTGGCGGGCCCGACCCTCTGGAATGACCTTCCCCCTGACATTAGAACGACCACGGATCGCCGCTCCTTCCGCCAGAAACTCAAAACCCACTTGTTTCATCTAGCCGGCCTGGCCTAATTCCAGCTTTCCCACCTCAGTTTGTATTTTTAAAGTTTGTGATTTGGTTTTAAGGTTAAGTTTTTAATTTTTATAAATTTGTACAGGAGTTTATTTAATTCGATTTTAGTTATATGTATTATTGATTGTATGGTTTTAATTTGTACCTGTACACCGCCCCGAGTCCCTCTCTAGGCCGTCTAGAAGTCCAATAAATAATAATAATAATAAAAAAGCTGACCTGGCCAAGGCCATTTTGATGCTTCAGTGTTGCCACACTGAATCAAGAATATAGGAAGGGAGTAATAGCTGGGTGATAGGGAGGGGGATTGTAGCCAAAGCAAAATACTTTCTCTTGGGAACCAAGGATATTCCCATAGGTGGCTAAAGACAGGAGAAGTGAGTTACCAGGCAACCGGACGACACCTTGATTGGGCCATGTGACTAATTGTTTGGTGAAGTTCCTATCTGTTAGTTGAGAAGATTCCTTTGCATTATTAGCAATAAGTCACTGTAATTGGAACATAACATATGGCCCTGGTCTTTCACATCTGACAGATAAGTTTGAGGATAAGGAGACCTTTTTTTGTTATATAATTTTCTGGTTTACTCCCATAGTTGTACAGATTTTTCTCCCTTTCTTCTTGATTCAATGTTTCGGCACTATCAAGACTAAGCAATGTTAGTAATTTTTCTCCTTATTCATGAGCATTTATAACTTGCAGGACACAATCATGGATGATGACTATTTTTTAAAAAAAATGAATCCAGAAATATGTGGGGGGGGGGGGGGGTTCAGAGATGTTTTGTGGTACATGGATATTATTTTAACTTTTCCAGGCTCTTTGATCCCTCGTATTCCATTTTAAGTCTTCAAAAAATCCCATAGATCTATTTTTATACTTCCTTAGCATTGGTGTGGTGAGATTGCCTCAATAAATTTATCTTTAGTTTTAGTTGGTTTTATAGCATGACTGAATTTCTCTTTCAGAGATTTGATTGATTCCTGATTTTGGGATGGTGCAGGACACTTAATAGCTCTACAATCATTGCTTTTCCATTTTGCAGCTGCAAAATGGCTATATGCCCTCTTTGTGCCTTCTTTTTTTTTTCCTATTAAATTGGAGTAAAACTTCTATTTCCCAAGTCAAAACCAATTTTTGACTGTACTCTCAGTATTTGGAAACCCTCTGAGATGACCTGCTGTTCCTCTATTATTTTTCAATATATTTTTTGTTTTATGATGCTATTTTTGTCAATGCCAGTGCCTGGCATAAAGAGCTCCAGGCGAATCTATCATTTTTTGAAAACAATGACACCATCACACCAATGACACCATCACACCTATTACACCAATCATACAAGCATTTTAACAAAAACTAAACAGGTGGGATTGGTGGGAGGTAAAGTATTGCAAAATAACTACTTGAGTAGTCAGACCTCAATGTTCTAATAACATTGAGTGTCCTGCTGTCAGTGTAGATCCGTGGCTTTGTTTGATTGTAAGTCAGCTTCTTCAGGGAGATGGGAGATGAAAAATACACCTGACATTTAAAAAAAATTAAAAGCTCCATCTTGAAAATGGCAAAGTTATCCAAAGATTCTTCATATAATTTATTCTAGGAAGCTATTTTAAGGCTTCCCAATTAGGAAATATATATGCAGTTAAGGTAAGGATGTGGTGGCTCAGTGGGTAAGATGCTAAGCTTGTTGATCAGAAAAATCGGCAGTTCAGTGGTTCGAATCCCTAGTGCCATGTAACCGAATGAGCTCCCATTACTTATCCCAGCTTCTGCCAACCTAGCAATTTGAAAGCATGTAAAAAATGCAAGTAGAAAAATAGGGACCATCTTTGGTGGGAAGGTAACAGCGTTCCATTCGGCATTTAGTCATGCTGGGCACATGATCATGGAGACATCTCTGGACAGCACTGTCTCTTCAGCTTTGAAACTGATATGAGCACTGCCCCCTAGAGTCAGGAACGACTAGCACATATGTCCGAGGGGAACTTTTACCTTTATGTGGTTAAGGTATTAGGGATTTTTTTAAAATAATATTAGTGTAAACAGTGAATTGATTTGGTGTCAGAAGCCTTGTCCTATGTTTTCGGAACCTTGGGACAGTCAAGAATAATGGAAAAGGAATTCAACCAGAATTGAAATGGACATTGTCTTCACATATTCAATCCAACATGAAAGCGTCAACAAATGGTTCCTCCTCCTCCTAATCACATTGGTGATGTAATTAAAATATGGAAACATATTAGATGAAACATACCAGATGAACAACTGAACAGAACCTACTTTACTATTGTAGTCCTTCTCCATTGATACAAAACTAGGGATCAAGCATGGGTCCTTTCCTGATGACTATCTCCAACAGCACCAGGGGCTAACAGAAAAATTATATCTATGGCAGGGGTGGTATTCACTTACTTTCCCTACTGGTTTGCAAATGTGGTCAGCCTTCCGTGCATGTGCTTTGATAACACGCGTGGCTTGCACGCATGTGCGTGGCTTGAAAATGTGCCTAAATAGGACAGCCTAGAGCCGGGGTGGATGAGCAGACTCACCTGTGATTTCCACTCCTGGTTCAGGTAAAGCAGTCTGAACTGGCTGAATACCACCTCTGATCTATGGGGAATGGAAGCACAAATCTCAATCTCATTTCTTTCTCCTGCTCTAGGCTATAACAGTAGGTCTTGTGTGACAAAAAGAATAGCAAGAGATGTGAGAAGTAGAGATTCTGGTTACATCTTCTACTGAATGACAGATGCTGTATCTGTACTATACATTGTGTGTTAGAAGAAGGAGGAGGGGACAAAAATATTTGATCCTCCTTCAGTTAAGCTCTGTTCAATTCAAAGTCTGAAATATTTAATGTAGTTGGCAAACTCCAGCTGACAGTGTTTGCCTACATATACAAATGGCGCCTTGTGTCTGCCAAATGGAAGAAAGCATCCTGACCTTTAAATGACAACATGGTTTTCTTTGTACCCTTGGTGCTGCAATAAAGCTTCAGTTTAATGGATTAATGGGGGAAGGGTATCTGCAAAAGCAGAATGCCTGTTGAATCTGGATGGGGTTTTATGTATACATAAAATGGTGAATGTGGTATGACACATCCATATTTTATGCATTTTGCACATTTTATGCACGTATAAAATATGGAGGGGATTTCACATATCCATATTTAATGTATTTTATGCATATATAAAATGGCAAATGGGATTTGATGCATGCACAGAAGCATGAACAGATTTTATCTGTTGCATCCAAAGTCTACTAAACTGAGATTTGTTACATAGAGGATGTAGTGGATTTGTAAAATACTTATTTGCATGCATCAAGTGATTCCACATGTTTTTTTGTTCAATTGGCAGTCAGCTTGTGGCAAGCTAAACCACATGGTAATTTCTCATGGGTCATTGCTCAGTATCATACTTCAGTACTTTTAAATGGATATATAATTAAAATTGTTTATTTGCTAAAATAATGCTTGAACTGAAACTGAAACTAACATTTCATAATATAACATGTTTAGGCTTAGTTTGCTTCAATTTATAGTCTATCGGCACACTTCTAATTTGGGGGTAATACTTTGGTGGCTTTCACTTATATATATAAGTTTTATTGTTGTTCAATTCCCCTCTTCCCTCACTCTTCAATTCTTCAATATATTTTGCATGCCATAAGGCATGACCTAATAATGGCAATAATGATAATGGTAATAAAAGTAAGAATCAAGCAAGATACCGCAAACATTTGGGCTAGAACTTACTGTTATATACACAAAACAAATTTCATTTCCAACTACCAAATGACAAAAATCCAATCAAACAAGTTAAATCATATGTAATCAAAAATATATTCAAATATGGATACAAAATCAAAGCAGAACACAAAATTAAAATTCCATTTTAAAAATAAAATATATATACATTCAGATGAAAATAAGTAGCCTTTGCATATATATTTTTATTCAAGCCACCCAAACAAATAAAGCATTATCTTCTCAAATGATTTAGTCTCTTCCAGAAAATATGCATAAAATATTCTGCACTATTTGAATTAAAGAGCATATATGCTCTAGGCATTGCATATTATAATATCTACCTGAAAACCTCAATAATGGATTTCTTTAATCGATTTAGTGGGAAAATTTCTATTCTTATAATTATAACAATATTAAAATATTATTAATATTATAATAACAATATTAAAAAGGCTTGGCAAATTGAAGGACACCTTGAGAATTTTCCTACCATATCAAATAAATTAATATAACAACACTTTACAACTACAATAAAATAAAAATAATATACTTTGACCCCCCCCCCCAAATTCCCATAAAAACAGTCAAGTTCTCACTACATATTAGCATTCCTTGGTGATATATGTAATAAGTATATAAAATGACAACATATTTCAAGTTCCAGACAATCTCTTCGAGTAGTTCTGATATGGAATGTTACACAGAAGAAAGATGGCTGACCTCAGAAGCAGCACCAACAATCTAAGCTTTTATAGTGGAATTTGCCTAGGACCATAATAATAATAATAATAATAATATTTTATTTTTATATACCGCATCCTCTCCCCAAGGGGACTCAGAGCGGTGTACAGGGAAGAATTAAAACACATAAAAAATATACAAAAATAGATACAATAAGTAAAAACAAATTAAATTTAATTGTCCCTGCACTAAAATCCCCATATTAAAACTAATGATCCCTAAACCCTAAAAGGTAGAGACTAACCTAGGCCGGCCAAGCAGAAAAAGTATGTTTTTAATTTCTGACGGAAGGAGCGGAGGTCCGTGGTTGTTCTAATGTCGGGGGGAAGGTCGTTCCAGAGGGCTGGGCCCGCCACAGAGAAGGCCCTTCCCCTGGGCATCACCCGCTGACAAAGTCTAGTGGACGGCACCCGGAGAAGTCCCTCTCTGTGGGAGCGAATCAGCCGTAAGGATGTATGGGGCAGGATCCGATCCCGCAGGTAGCTAGGTCCCGAGCCATGGAGCGCTTTAAAGATGATAACTAACACCTTGAAGCGCACCCGAAAGACGACAGGCAGCCAGTGCAGCTCGCGCAAGAGAGGTGTTATATGGGTGTACCTTGCGGTCCCCATTATTGCTCGCGCGGCTGCATTCTGGACCAGCTGAAGTCTTCGGGTGCACCTCAAGGGGAGCCCCATGTAGAGAGAGTTACAATAGTCCAGTCGGGATGTCACGAGGGCATGAGTGACTGTGCAAAGGGCATCCCGATCCAATAGGGGGCGCAACTGGCGTACCAGGCGGACCTGGTAAAACGCCCTCCTGGCCACGGCTGTCACTTGATCTTCCATGGACAGCCGGGTATCCAGAAGGACACCCAATAATAATATGACTTTCTAGACCCCTATACCATTTCAGGCAAATGGCTGTCTAGTCTCTTCTTAAAATCTTCCAGTGATGGAGTACCCACAACTTCTAAAGACAAGCTATTCCACTGGTTGATTGTTCTTCTTAGTTCTAGTTTGGATCATATTTCGTTAGTTTCAGTCCACTGTTTCTTGCCTTGCCTTTGGGTGCTTTGGAAAATAGGTTGACTCCCTTCAAATATACAAACACTGCTATCATGTCTCCCCTGTTCCTTCTTTTCACTAGACTAGCCATTTCCAATTCTACTACTCACTCCTATTTATCAGAAAAATATGCATGTTCTCTCTCAGATGAAAATTAGACAGGTGATCATCCCACACAAATTCCATATTCTCAACAATTCTAAGAATATTTTGCTTTGTAACAGTCAGTTCAGAGGTAGCTCCAGATCAGCATCACCTACTTGGTTATGTGAGTGATTTGAAACCAAAGCAAAGCAGATATCTACCTCTTGCCAAGCCTGATAACACTGCACATCTGCAGAGTTTGTGGGGATCCATCTCCCATTGGAGAGAACTCACTCCATGATCCAGAATTTGAGGTACCTATTGTTCTTTCTCTCCACTTCCACTCAGAGCTTCATCATCCTGTTGTTGGATTTTTGTTTTGTTTGTTTGTTCCAAACAATGTTTACTATGGTTCCATAGGCATCCAGTACAAGTACATAAATTACACCATTTGTGTTGCAACACTAGAATATTTTTGTCATTTGTCCCTCTTGCTTTTCTATATGACTATCGATGCAGATTCCCATCTTCCTTACTCCAGTTATTGCAGCAATCTTTAGCCATGTTTATAACTATTGGACAAAGTACCTGATGATAGATGTTATCTTGCTATCATCTGACAATAATTCCATTTACAGCCATTTATTTGGCACTGTTCCAAAAGTGAAGACAGGGCATGGCAGACATAAAATACACTTCAAATGTAGCAGCATTCTTATCCTTTCTCCCTATCTCCCCATCTTCCCCTTGCTGAATACATCATCCCCCATTTATTAAATTGTTTCTTTAATGGTGCAGAATAGAGGAGAGAAATGTCATAATTTCCATTTCTATTCTGCTGCTGTTGTGTACATAACAGAGTTAAACATGAGATAATCAAAGCCCCCTTCTTTTTGCACTAGGGTAAAGGTTCCTCTCTCACAAATGTACTAGTCATTCCCGACTCTAGGGGGCAGTGCTCATCTCTGTTTCAAAGCCGAAGAGCCAGGGCTGTCCAACGATGTCCCCGTGGTCGTGTGGCCAGCATGGCTAAATGCCAAAGGTAGATGGAGTACTGTTACCTTCCCACCAAAGTGGTTCCTGTTTTTCTACTTGCATTTTTACATGCTTTTGAACTGCTAGGTTGGCAGAAGCTGGGACAAGTAGTAGGAGCTCACCGTACATGGCACTAGGGATTTGAATCACCAAACTACCAACCTTTCTAATTGGCAAGCTCAGGAATTTAGCCACTGAGCCACCGTGTCCCACGGGATTACCTACAGGATTGTTTTCAGTGCTCTGGAAAGTGCCATTTGATCTATAACTACAGACATATAGATTATGTACATTCATATCTGTTGTACCTGTTTCTTTCTCGCTCCATTTTTGCTTGCCCTTTACTTGTCCTCTGTTTTTGAAATTTGCTGATTTTAGTAAAGAAACATCAAGTTATGTTTTTGCTCTCTGAATTGAGTTGTGTGTGCTCACTGTGATCTGGGTGTGTGTTAGGTGCAAACTAAACTGGAAATTACCCCCAGTATTTTTGCCACAATCCTGCTGTCCCACTTCCACCATGCAGAGGTTACCAGCAGTCCTTGGGGAAATATGTAATATCCTCTGTATTCTGTTCACTTACATGGTGCTAAGAGATATTTGGAACAAGAGTGGCCCTGACAGTGACAAATGACTCTGAGCACTCTGGCATTAATAAAACACATTGCAAGATGAGGCAGCTACTGGTAAAAGTATCTGCTTGCATGTTTAATATAAAGTGCTCTAAATCTCAATGTGTTACTACCATACCACAGTGTGTTGCTAGCCAGCTAATGATAGCTAATGACTAATAAAAGAGGAGAAAAGGTGAAAAATATATTTTGCTTCAACTCATGAAGTGCTTTTTAAGAAACATCAAGTCAGTTGCTAAACAGAGAACATCTAAGGAGAGGAAAGGCTGAAAACAAGATATAGACTGCTAATCAGGTTTATATCAGGTTTATAAACAAAACAAGAAAATAGCGATCAGACAATATTGGGGAGGGATTGGGATTAGCACTTTGCAGGAAAATTCTCCTATGCTATTTCCATGGTTCTTGTTTAGCATGATGAAAGACAGTCTGCTTTTGAAAATTATTTCAAAGGGGAGGATAATTCTCATGCAATTTTTATGGATGGACTATGGGTTTACTGTTTTTAGCTATGAGCTGGCCAAATCATATGTTTGAATGCCATGTTTTTTTGATGTGCAATCCTCTCTCCATTGGCATACAGCTTCCCTGGCTTTCCATGCTTCAATCCAAATGACAGACATCATGAGGGAAATCCTCCCATTGAGTTTTTTTTCAGATTAGGAAATATGATGGGATACCTTGGAGTACAAGTATCTCATGAGTCCTTGAATAGTAAAGGTGACTGACAAGCAAGTACTGAAGTGCATAACACTGCACATGTTACTAGAAGACAAAATCTCGAAACTACACAACTGACCTAATCATTCTTTTAATTAAATTGAACTACAAGAAATTATTTTTGATACAAAACATTGCATTGGATAAAAAGCCCAATCAGGCTTTTGAGCGTGTGTGCTATAATAAGCCCTCTCCTGAAAATATTGCCACAGCAGATGCCATGAGGTGACCACGCTCATCACCTGCACCTCAAAAATAATAAGACCTCCCTGAAAATAAGGCCAAGCTCTTATTTTGGGGGTCAAAAGAAAATAAGACCCTGTCTTATTTTTGGGGAAATGGTACTTTGGCACTATCATGTGAGGAAATTCACTGGAGAAAGCAATTATGTTTGTTTTAAATTAATTCCACAAATCAATCTCACAAATTCTGGTTTCCCTCATTATCATCAATGTTCACCAAACAGATTCTAGAGACACATACTTAGTTCAAAAGTATTTTCTAAAGATGTGCATAAACGTTTATTGGTGCCAATAAGTCTAGAAAAAGTTATACAACCATTTCCAAAGTTCCTACATCAATCCTCTGAGATATATTCTTGAAATGATGATTCAGAACAATAGTGAATCTTTCCAAGAGTGTTTATCCTGTCAAAATTACTTGAAGAATACAGCATAAAATCACCCTGTAAGTTACAATGAAAATGCTAAGAACTGGAGATATTTTGAAATTCCATATTTGGGGTCTGGGGCAATCGTCATCCATTGCTCTCATTATAAAGCAGAAGTAATTCACCCTAATGAAAATATTATCATCTTAGATGAATGAATAAGAAGTTCAAGAAAAGAAACCATTCTAAAATCAATGGGTAACACTCATAATATGTCTTCATTTGGCCCATTCACTAATATACAGTGCTTGAATATTAGTATTAAAGAGCCACTCTCAAACAATATAACATGTATTTTCAGAGGTTTTACTCTTTAATAAGCACACACAATGAATTCTGCATATATTCTAGAAAAGGTCCTTTTTTTAAAAAAAAATCTCAAATTATATTGCAGCGGATCAAAAATGAAGGAAAGATCAAGTATTATTGTTTCTCTCTAAGAGTGTTACGCTCACTTTTATTTAGGTATTCATTTTGTCTATCTTATTTCTTTCACAGTTTTGTAACTTGCTATGATGTTGATCTCATGAATAATCTAGCATATACTTCCCAGAATAGATCAGGAATCAGGGAAAATTGTGTTTTGGTTTTCTAGAAGATGTCAGGGAGGAAAATAAATGAGCAACCAAATAATCATTGTTACAAGGATTCAATAATATCAACTTTTGGTTATTCCCTGCAATCTGTTAACTTTTTGCCTTGATTAAAGATTACAGCAAACAATAGAATTCACATTATTGTGATACTAATTTTCATTTGGTTATTCCAGAATTGATCATCTAGCTGCTAGACACACAAGCACAGACATCCTTAGGGCTACCAATTAGTGGCACCAGCTGCTAGTCTAGATTCTAGGCCAGGAATTATTACACACAGACCATTAGCTCTGAAAGGCATTTGGAAGTTCTCACTATGCTGGAAATTCTGAATATCATGTAACAACATACTGCATGGCCATATGCATCTCAGCTGGCCTCCCTTGAAGCCATTTCACAACCCAAAGTCTGTTGTTTCACAGGCTAGTGATGCAGGAGGAATATTCATATAGTTCATATAATTACTTTCCCAGGGAAAGATGTCCTTTCTTTTGGATTATGCAGTTATTGTCATCTGTTTAAAGTGGATACTTAAGAAAGCCATTTGGGTGTGATGGTCAAGGTGCTGGACTATCCCAGGAGGCATATGCTGAAGTCTTCTCTCAATCATGGAAATTCTTCAGGTGTCCCCCTATGTTATTTTCCTGCATTTGGGATTTGGAGCATGGTGCCTGTGAGCCAGAACCAACATGGAGTCCTTGAGGGTAGATTCCTCTTTATCTGATTCTTCTTAGTTTTCTGTAAATTCCCCTAGGACATATAAAAGTCTACCTCATTCCATAGATTTTCAATGAGCAGATCTTCTTAATTGATCCTTCATCCTTGAAGCAGATAAACAGCATGAGACCAGATTTCACCAGATGCAGCTTGATAATAACAGCTAGATAACATCTCACTCCAATCCATCCCTCTTGACCCATAGTGAAGATTAAATGTATAGGGTGCATGCCCTCCCCATTGAAAAGTATCAGTGGGAAGCTTCCTTTTCCAGGCTTAATATTCCTCCCACTGATCTATTAAACTGTCTCCATCCCATTATTCCCTCTTGGTTCTTCCTAATAGCAATAGCACTTAGACTTATATACCTCTTCATAGTGTTTTACCATCATCTCTAAGCAATTTACAATGTCAGTATATTGTCCCCAACAATCTGGGTCCTCATTTTATCAACCTCAGAAGAAAGGTGGAGTCAACCTTGAGCTGGCTAGGATCTAACTCCAGGCTGTGGGCAGAGTTAGCCTGCAACACTTTATTCTAACCACTGCACCACCAGGGCTCCTAAATTGTGCCAAGTCACATGATTTTGATATAAAATTGAATTTTTATTTTAATATTCAGACAGCTGACATGATTTAATCCAAAAGTTGTTAGGTCAGAATATTTCACCATCCATTACCTATAAGATCAGTGCCAGCCAAATCAGGTGCACAGTGTACACCATAAATTGGAATAGAATTTTGATACCTCATATGGACTTCAGCAAAACCATCCCTGAATGACATTGTCAGGTGACAGGCAAAGCCTAGCATGGCAACAACTACGGTATACCTTTTCCCCCTCAGTCCCTTAGGAGGACAGTGACTATGTTATTAACAGTGAAGCAACGTTCCTCCTCAATGCCTCTGACTGCTAAAAAGCTTCTTGCACATACATTTGTTGTCTCCTTTGTGCTTTAGGCCAGGTACATATAAAGCATTTGATGTAAATGTGTCATTTCCCATTACAGAGATCACCAGGCACATGCTGTGACCATGTCTGGGAGATTTCTAGGAGTTTTCTCAGGGCACTGCATTCAAAGGACAGGCTGATTTTTACAGGCTGTTAAAGAGCAGTCTCTCAGATCATTCTTTTCAGTTTGATTTGTTATGATGGTTACCCCATGTGGCAGCAGAGGATTATGGATCTCCGTATGCAAGATATAGAGGCATGGCTGACTTTTAAACTGTGCCCTTTTATTATAAAGTTAACATCATTGGACATCCTCTTTGAGGAAAATCTGCTTCAAAAATTATGAGCAGAATTAAAATGCAAGCTTCTTTTTAAAAAAATCTGTTATTTCATTTTGTTTATATTGTATATTGGTATATTGTAATTGTTATATTGTTTATTGCTATAGGTCTATTACTTAGAGCCCTGACAATGTCATTATAGATCACACAAGTTGAGCTACATCCAACAATCTTTATAGGATACTGTGTTTGTGTGTGTGTATATATATATACATAGTGTGTGTGTGTGTGTGTGTGTGTGTGTGTGTGTGTGCATACACACATAAAGAGAGGATATTCCCAGTTACACAATTCAGCAAGCTTTTATTACATGGAACATTTTTATTAGATGAAGCCAAAAACATTGAAATCAAAAAATACCTACAAACATTCTGCATAAATCAAGTTCTGAATCAAACACTTCATATATCCATCTTGACATTTTGCATACATTTAAAAATATGTTAAGCATATTATTATGAGTAAATTTTATGATTTACTTATAGGTATCTGTAGGAGGGCAAGTGGCAAAATGTATGTCATGATATGATGGAAACATTCATACATTTATATCTCAGAAACTGAGACACAAATATGTGAAACTGGGGCTTCCATAATGTCATCACTGCCTGATGCTGTAACAATCTGTTTGTTATAGACCTGTATGGATTCATTCTTGCATTTTAAAAAATATTAACTAGTACATAGCCAACATTATTTCTTATACCTTGACCAAAAATCCAGACACATATTTTCTTTCTCCTTTCTGTAACTGCTATTCTAAAGGGGGGGGGGGGGCAATGCTACTTGCCTGCTAGGAAAGAAAGAGAATGAGCACAAAGCCTAACTGAAGATACCAAAATGCATCCCTGCCCCTAATTCCTTTCTGGGAGACACATGGCACAATGAAGGCTCCTTGAGAAGTGTTTAAATGCATGTGCACATTGACAGACCATTCAAAAAGCTGAGCCTAATGCTACCACATTGATAACCTGCCATGTTCTTTGCTGTTAATAACAGCACAACTTTCTTTCAACTGTTGGATTCCAAGTATTGAAAAAAATTTTTTTAGAGAAATGAGAGGTTGTGGCTGAGATGTAATCTTCAAAAATAATCAGAATTTTGCTTTGTAAGTTGACATATTTTATTTAGCGACAGGACAATTTCCCAACCCACTTCTGCTGTGTGTATCTTTCACCCATACAATGTGCCTATCTCAACCAGAAAGGGCGCAGTTATCATATAAGAGTAAACTTGAGGCAGGAGTTGTTGGAAACTGAATTGGAGAGCTTTTATTGTCTCAGAGGCAACCTTCAAAAGCTGCTATTTATAAAATTGTGGTGGCTGTTGTTTTGTTGCTTGGTATTAGAGCTGATTGCCAGAGAAGAACTACAGTACTACACTTTGATGAACAAAAAGAACTTGGACTGTCTGATGACGGAGTTGTCAAGCAAACAGCAATTGCATGTTTCTATTTTTTTATTAAGTTGAATTCTTTTCTGTACTTGTGTGGGAGTTTGTTGGAGGAGTCTAAAAAGACTTTTCAATTCTTTTATTGTATATGTATGTATGGGTTTAACTCAAGAGGTTTTGTTCAGTTTAATTGTTGCAAGCTGTATTTCATTGAACCTATTGGCAGAGAGGCTAACCTGCCTTAAAGATAATAGACAATGCTAATGTGACTGCAACAATTTCGGAGGTCTGTATCTTTAATGGTGAAATTTGCAGCAGAAAGCTAATGAGGGTAGAGGAAGGTGTAAGGAAAGGAAGATTCAGTCTAGATAACAAGACTCTGTATAGAGCTTTAAATGACTGGAAAAGGGAGTGTGGCATGAGACACACCACTGAAAATTTTATTATTTACTAGCTGGATGCCCTTACTTTGTGATGAAAGTATGTAATTGAGTATGCAGGAAAAATTCAGTTCACAATCCATTGGCTCACTGGTGGTCGGTGATTGAAAGACATAAGGGAATATCGCTCCCACCACCTTGAGTCCAGAAGCAGTTCCATGGGTGGAAGGTATAGACATTTTGGTGAGGTATTGATGTTTAGTACCGTAAGGAGCCCCAGACTGTTCCTGAGTGAAGGAGTGGAACATCAGCCACTTTGAACTGAAGTAATGGAATGTGAGGCAGAGTTGGAACAGGGTTTTTTTCAGGTGGGGAGTGGGAGTATAACTCCTTAGCATCAGAGTGTGTTAATTACGGTATAAGAAATACTAATGATTTGATTATCATTTCAAAAAATCCTTAGCAAGCACCTAGAACCCAAGAGGAACATGCATGCCAAATTTCAAGTTTCACTGAATTTTCCATTCTGCTTTGGTATTAGGATAGAGTACTGAAAGCTGCATCTGGTTGCTTATACCATGCATTCAAGCCAAATATGTAAGAATGAGAATTGCAAAATTTGCAATTTGTATCTGCATGGGAGGACAGAGGGTACAAGTGACAAAGTATATGTTGTGACTCATGAGGTTTCACTGCAAACTCTGCCTCTTGCATATTTGTATACCATGTTGTAAGCATGAAAGGGCAGAACTTGCATTTTGATGCTATAATGAATGTTTCATCATTTAATATCATAGTAGTTAGGAACAAAAGCGATGTAGCAGCAGATATCATGTGGACAGGCAGCTGTAGCATCTGAAAAAATGCTGAATCAATGAATTATCTTTCTTCAGCCTTAATCTATGTTGGAACACAAGCAAGACGTTGTGCCAAAGTAAAAAGCAAAGATGGGAAGATAAGAATGCAGTCTACAATATGCGCCATCAATTCATGGAGCTTATCATTACATTTTCTTTAGATGTCAAGCAGGTCTTATGATACCAACATAGCTAAAATAAATAGACTTGTGTCCCTGAAGGGGATTTTGTATGAGCAGGTATAACACCAATGAAATCTGTTGTGCAACATTTGGCCTTGAATTATTCTTGGCCTGACACCTAGTTCTGTGAAAGAATGGAATGGGAATAGATATAGATTTTTTTGTAATCAGTTGGCAAACAAGGTGGCTGCATGCCACTTCTACCAATTTCAGAAGTCTCTTCTTGTTCACTGACGATTGAACTTGAAAAATGGTTCCATGCCAATATCATGTCATTGTGTTGCTCTCTTGGCCTCAAAGTTGATGCTAGCAATGACCATGATTTGACCGTATTATTCAATGTTGTATACTCACTAAAAGGAAATTGTGACCCACAAAAGCCAGAATTATATATTTGTGTCCACCTAAATCTTGTCACTAAAAATCATTTCAGCTTTGACATGTTTAACATTTTTATTAGCAATTTGCTTTAACTATTTGATCTCAAACAGAGCACATTTTCTTTACAGGTTATCCCTGTACTAGTATATTCAAATAACAACATTCAAGATTTCCACAGGATTAATTTGCAAGGCAATGAATGTATGTCTCTTTTATTCCCCAGATTTGTTGCAACCATCTTCATGTTTCTTTTAAACAAACATTTGCTACTCTGTTCACAATTGCATTTGCTGGTATTTGGACTGCTTTCTGAAAAGAACTACCATTATGCCTGAATTATTTCATACATTTTTTCCAGTGCCCTCTTACATTTTTTATTCAAATTCAAGGAATAAGTGTGCACGATGCCATTACTGAAGTATATCCTTATTCATATTTAATTAGAAACAAGTTTCACTGATTTCTACTTCCTTTCAACTGATGCTTTGACAAAGCACTCTTTCAACATGCCTCCACGAAGCAAGATAATGCCATGTTTCCAGCTGTCACATTGCAGCTGCTGCACTCTATTGATTTGACAGGTTCAGTGGCCTTTTGGCTCCAGTCGTTAGCACATCTACAGAAGATGTTTCCACGAAAGGAAAGTACCTGACAAATTAAGCACAATGCTTTGGACTGGGGGTGTTGAGACAGAGCCCTTCACTGTTCGATGTTGAGTTACCATTTCTGAACATCATTCCAACTACCAATTCAACCTACTCAGGCATAATAAAGGCACACCGTCCAGTGATTTTACAATACTGATCTTGTGTTCTTTTGTTTGTTTTATTTGATTTAAGGCATTATTTATACTCTGAACTTATATCTGCCAGTATTTATGTAAGAAGCTGCCAATAAATGATGAGTTATAGTTTGATTTCCTTAATTAAACTCAGAGAGAAAAGCAGACTAGAGGGACTGAACTCAGCATGTTTTGTTTTAATTTTCTGGATACCTGGGTTCTAGAAGAGCTAAAATGTCTCTCTTAGTTAGCATTTTGAAACTAACAATTTGAGCTAGTTATACTCCTTGTAAAATATATATTCCTTAAAATAGGAATTTTGTTTCCACTTGCTATATGATAGGACAAATAATGTCACTAACAAATTCTATCTAGTATTAATGTTTTGCTTTGAGGTATGATTTAATTTTTCAAATATACTTGATAGTAGGGAAACATTTTCAATTGTTTTACCATAAAATATTTTGCATGCTTTCAATGGTATAGGGGTTTTTCAGTTAGTGCAATGCTTTTCAAACTTGGCAAGTTTAAGATGTCCAGATTTCAGCTCCCAGAATTCCCATGCCAGCATTCTGGGAGTTGCCCACATATCTTAATGTTGTCAAGTTTGAAAAATGTTAGACTAGGGACTGTTTATCCTACAAAGTTTTTCCTTTAGTCCAATGGTTAACCCAGGACTGAATTCAAGTATTTTTTCTTGAATAACCATTCTTACTACATTTAATTTCTGCTACTTAGTCTAGGTGATGCTGAAGCTATAATACAGTCTCCTAGCAATATTGGTCTGCTCATAGTTTTTAAAATCCTGGAAATTTTATTCCAATCAGTAAATTTGTTTGCTTGCTGATTAACTGAGTGGTTGGTTATATACTCAAAAGACTCTTGATAGTTTCCAGCATACAATAAAATATAAGTATATTTAATAAATAAAGTTTACAAGTAAAGAACTATCAGAAAGTATTCTCAAAGTTCCCTTATTTTTTTGTCTCGTCTAATCTTTAGTTCTCAAATAGTTGTGTTCACAAAGGTTACTGTATCTATTGGATTGACTTTTTTCCGTTAAAAACAAATGTGTATGTCAACCTCCTTTCTTGAGCAAAAGGACTACAGTTTTGTTTTTGGAAAAAGCACATTTTAGGGAAAAAATACAAAATAATAGGTTCTCCAGAGGAAATCAGTTTAATCTGAACTTCCCAAAATGAGAACATTCTTCAAAAAGTCAAAGACCAAATGTCAGTTTGCATCTTCTGCAATACTCTTTAAAGTAGAAAATGCATTTCTTTCTATATCCTTCCTAGTTTCTCCAACAATAATATTTCAAATGGCCCAAATACTTGATGATTACACATGCTTTTAAAAATCTGACGAGTTTCTGCACACACCGTCCAACAATTTGATCTCAAACTATTCATACACTATTCTACTGAATTGCTTCCAGCTTGTAAGGAAAATCTTCACCTTCTATTCACAGCTTGTTCCCTAGGAGACTCAGTTAGAGACATGTCTGTGCATATGTTTGTATAAAGAAACTGAAGTTCTTACTTTTCTAATTTTCTTTGTCTTCATAGTTCACTCCTGACATTGAAACAATCCAATTCATTCGCTGCTGTGGACAAGAAAAGGGAGTCCCCTAGTGCTAGAGGCCAGAATGTATGAACAAAAGTTTAGTCTACAAAGCATTTGGCGGCAGCTACCCTCTGAGTTTAAAATGACTTGCTAATCCTACCAAAGAGATGTGATACACAATAGCATTCCAAAGATTCAACTTGTCTTTTATTATTAATAATGATAACAATAGCAAATGGCAATCATCTATTTTAAATAATGCTTGTCTCAACAATGTATCAATGGTTGGGAAATACCTTTCAGACATTTACCAAGATCAAACTTTTCCTTATAATGATTTACATAAGATATTTTATATCATCTCAAAACAAATGAAGACATTTTGAATAATCAAATAGTATGAACATAACATTATCGATTCGTTTTGCTTGCCAGGAATTCTGGGAGTTACAGTCTCAATATTTCTGAAGATCACAAAGACTGGAGGTATTAAGCTTTATTATTTTCAAGTGTCATAATAATCTTAAAAGCTGTGGTAGCATAGTGGTTAGAATGCAGTACTGTAGCCCCCTCAAATTTTGGAACACTGCGATCATGTCTCTCCTGGTCCTTCTCTTCACTAGACTAGCCATGCTCAGTTCCTGTAACTGTTCTTCATGTTTTAGTCTTCATTCCCCTAAACATCCTGGTTGCTCTTCTCTGCACTTTTTCTAGAGTCTCAACATCTTTTTTATAGTGTGGTGACCAAAACTGGATGCAGTACTCTAGGTGTGGTCTCACTAGGGCTTTATAGCGTGGCATTAGTACCTCATTGATCTTGATTGTATCCCTCTGTTAATGCAATTTAGGATTGCATTGACTTTTTTGGCTGCCAACTACACACTGCTGGCTCATATTTAACTGGTTGTCCACTAAGACTCCAAGATTCCTCTCACAGTCACTGCTATTAAGCCTGGTTTCATGGTCAGGTAAAAGAAATCTGAGTGCAAAGCAGGTCTCCAACAAAACCTTCCCTGGTTTTCATGAAGATAAAGGGAGGGAGAGAGAATAAATATTTCCAAGGTTCCGTTACTAATAAGAAAAGTGATATTGGCTTGCATGACTTTGGCTTCCATGTGTGGCCTTACCTTGAAGGGCTACAGAAGCAATTCAGGTCAGGAAATAGATAGCAGAAAGATTGCAGGAATAATCAATTATTATTGCAGGGTACAATAACAGAATGTTAAAAGATTTCCAGAGTTTCCCTCTGCCCCCCTCTGATACTAAAAATTATGAAATCGGGGTTTTTTTGAAATTTTTTATCTTACCTTCTGGTGTTTTTTTCCAACACTGAGTTGTCTCATATTTTTCCAGAAAACCTTCATCACCATTATCTCTGCAATCTCTGAACTAAAAAAAAAAGCACACAAAGATAAAAGTGCTTGAATATCACAAGTGCATTGAATATCAATGTGCTAAACTGAACTTTTGGGCTGATATAGCAGTGCATTTAATATTTTCTGATGTTTGCTTCAAACCATGCAAAGAATGCAACTTTGCATGGTTTTTTAGGGATAATTATATTTTTATAGAAGTTTTAGCGCAGGGTAAGTTTAATTTGATTTTAGCTTTGTATTTTGTTTGTTGTGATTTGTTTTTAATTTCCCTGTGCCCCACCTCGAGTCCCTTCGGGGAGAGAGAGCAGGATATAAATAAAAAAATTTATTATTATTATTATTATTATTATTATTATTAACTACATTGAATTTCTGTATGTTACATAAGCTTAGTCAGAAATATAATTTGGAAGCTTTTTTTAAAAAAAAATCTAACGATATACATTTTAAAGCAGAAACCTTGTGATTTCATAAGGAAATCTTATAATGAATATATAATCCATATCAGGTTTCTCTAAAATTATTGCATAATGATAAATTTGTATTATATTATACTAGAAAATCCCTAATAAAAAGGAACCCAGCAAGTGGTGTAGGGGTTAGCTTATAAAGAAGTTTAGTAAGAACTGAGGAGTTGGGCATACTTTATGTGAGCACAATACCTTTCTGATGGGGCCTGAGCAAAATAGCCATAGCAGCAGCAGTAGCTCTGTGCTTCCATCTAGCAGACATATAGACATTAGGTAATAGACTTTTACTACTATTGCACAACAAATAGATACTGCAGCACTAGATAGAAATTTTGGGGCTTTTTCTCATGCAAGTTGCTCCACTGAAATTAAGCCTGGGACAAAGCTATTTGTCAAACACAGGAAATCAGGAGTCAAGGGAGTTCAGATTGCATGCTAACACCCTGTACAAGAAACTGATCTACCAACAGTCAAAGCAAATTGGTGATAGATAAAAGTTAACAGAATTCAAGATGGGCTGGACATAGATCTCTAGCAGGCATGAAAGGACTTGAGACTGATGAAGCCTCTGTCCCCTCCCTCCTGCCCAGCCTGGCCATCCCCTACACCAGGGGTAGTCAACCTTTTTATACCTACCACCCACTTTTGTATCTCTGTTAGTAGTAAAATTTTCTAACCACCCACAGATCCACATTAATGATGATTTATAAAGTAGGGAAGTCAATTACCATATTTTTTGGAGTATAAGGTTTTGAAGAGGCAATTTTTTTAAAAAAAGTAGGTAGGTAGATAGAGGGATAGAGAGGGAGAGAAAGAGAGAGAAATACAGTAGATAGTTAGGGGGAGAGAGAGAAGGTAGGTGGGCATATAGGTAGATTGAGGGGGGAAAGAGAGAGAGTAGGTAGGTAGGTAGATGTTTCCAAGTGTATTTATCCCTGTCCTGGAGAAGGAAATCGCTGTAGCACCTAAAACTTTCCTTCTGCTGGGACAGCACTTGATCAATGTAATTCTCATCAACCACTCTAATTAAACAGCTTTCCAAAACGGGGGGGGGGGGGGAGTTTTTGCACTCTGCAAACCTCCCCCAAATGGCCCATTTTTCACAAAAATGGGCCTGGTTTTTTTTTTCAAATAAAAGGCATGCATAGCCCTGGGGAGGCTTGCAGAATCCTCCGGGGGGGGGGGCAAAAATGAGCAAAAACCCAGCCCATTTTTCGTGAAAACAGGCCATTTTTTGTCAAAAAAGTTGCATGCATAGCCCGTTTTAGGCTCATTTCTGCCCTCCCCAGCCCCCAGGAGCTCTCTGGAAGTTTCTATAAGGCTACGCACGGCCAATTTGGTGATGGGGGCAGGGTTTCAGGAGGCAAAAAAATGCTGGCACCCAGATTTTCAGCCTCTTTTCAGAGGAAAAAAGATGCTTCTTATACTCCAAAAAATATGGTAAATTAAAAAAAGGAAAGTGCTTCAGTATCAGATAAAACCCCTATCACCCACCATAAAAGCTGGAATGCCCACTAGTGGGCAGTAGGGACCAGTTTGACTACCACTGTCCTACACTGTCACTAAAAATGGTGGTGTTTCGGTGGGAGTGGGATGCGAATAGGTAGCTTACCTGGCTTGCTTTTTATGATTACCTAACTGATTTCCTTTCTGTAACTGCATTTTGTTGGCACTCTTTCATCTCCATCTCTCAGAAGGAAATAGCAATAGCACTTAGACTTATCTGTTAGGAAAATCCCTGTTAGTATACCGAAGGCGCGCAGTGAAAACGTAGCGAGAGAGATGTTGCTGAACACCCACACTAGCAGTCACAGACACCGAATTGTAAAACAAATAGGTATTTACTTCCCTAGAAAATAAAGATATAGAAACTTCTTCATACACAGGTGATACGTAAGTCCTAAATCATATTAAACAGTTCAGTACACAAAGTTGGCTGACAGTTGCACAACTCACAAGCATCCACGCTGATCAATACTCGACATACACAACAGCCAGCATCTAACAATCAGCATCTAATAGTAATTCTGGCTACCTCTTATGGCCGCTTGGATAAACAGCTGCCAATCACATTTACTGCAGTAGTTAAAGAGACAGTATTGCCATCATGATTTATATATTGCCAACCCAACAGTTGGATTACATTACTAACATTATATACAGCTTTATAGTGTTTCACAGCCCTCTCTAAGGGGTTTACAGAGTCAGCCTATTGCCCCCAACGATTTGGGTCCTAATTTTACCCACCTCAAAAGGATGGAAGGCTGAGTCAACTTTGAGTCTGGTGAGACCCGAACTGCCAAACTACTGGCAGCCAGTGATCAGCAGAAGTAGCCTGCAGTACTGCACTCTAATCACTGTGCCAATCACCGTGGCTCTTGGTGGGAAGGTAATATGGAAATTGCTTTTAAAACAATTTTTAAAAAGAAAAAAAGGCAATGTAATAGTCTGGAGGGTATTTAGAGTATGAGAACTGTTCCCATTTTTAGTTGCTTAGTTCTACTTTATCTTGTTGTTGTTTTTTTATGTTCTGCAGGACATAAATTGCAGGGAGCCATTTGATATTTGGTGCTGTAAAACAATATAATCAATAAAAAGGTAAAATAGATTATGATAGCGTAAGATAAATCTACTTGATTGGGACTGCAAAAATCAAAAATCAAAATCATGAGATGGCAGCAAAGACTAGAAATTTCCCATACCTATTTGCTGTCATCTAGTGGTCATTTATGTTTCTCCGAAGAAAGCAGGAAATCTTTCATTGGTTAACATAGAAATTATATAACCTTCTATTAAAAGTTTCTTGGATAATCTACAATAACACATTTCTTCTTCTTTGCTCAGCTGAACTATCAAACACAAACATATTCCCCTTTTTTCTTCAAAAATTACTCAACAGCATGGAACAGTGTTCAGTGTTCATCTGTTGATCTAGCTGCTCCAGCCTAGAAAAGATAAACTGTGTGTTTTTGCAGCACCTGTAAATTGTGCATCAACATGATTGTCATGAGTCCACGTGGGACCTTTAAAAGCATTTGAAAGTTGTGATTCATGCAAAATGCAGCAACAAAGTTGTCAAGCAGTCGTCAATATAAAGATCGTATGATTCATGCACTGAAAGATCTCCATCGGTTCTCACTTACTTAGGGCCTGAGTATTGAAGGGATCACCTCCCTTGTTACAAATCTCTATGATTATTAAGATCTACAGGTATGAACAGGATTTTTTCCCCCAAAAGACCTCTCCTACAAAAATGAATGATTAGTATAGCTTTTTGTCAGAAGACTGTCTTTCTAATACATAAAGAGGGCCTTATCCTGCAATGGTCCCAGGAGTTGCATTTGGCCCATTTTCCCAGTGTTAACACAAAGAATGCTTTCTATTTCTAAGAAAAAAAAGGTGTGTGCTCGGTAATTAATAGGAAAGTATACGTTTGGAAAGCAGATTGTATAACATGGTCTATGGCACAGAAAGTAAACATTTTCATCCTAAGATCAGCTCCTATAGTGAAATCTTATTCCTCTTTACATAAAAGCAAGTTCAGTTCACTGCATCTAATTTCCCAGATAAATAAAGGATGGCAGTCTTAGGGTATTCCTTTACAGAGCTAAATCTTATGCTAAAAAATTTCCACATAATCCTCATATTTCTTATGTACTTATGGGGAAATAGCAATAGCACTTAGACTCATATACTGCTTCACGGTGCTTTTACAGCCCGCTCTAAGCAGTTTTACAGAGTCAGCATATTGCCCCCAACAATCTGGGTCGTCATTTTACCCACCTCAGAAGGATGGAAGGCTTAGTCAACCTTGAGTCTGGTGAGACCGAAACTGCCAAACTGCTGGCAGCCAATGATCAGCAAAAGTAGCCTGCAGTACTGCACTCTAACCACTGTGCCACTGTGGCTTCTTGTATAAATTGTATATTAAGCTTTTCCTGCTGTATTCATCAAATAGCGGAAGGATCACTATGATTGAAGAACTTCCTTGTTGTTTGAGAAACCTATGCAGAATGCCCTAAAACTTCAGCATTAATTTTGTATAATAGGAGTTATGAAAAAATGCAATTCAAATTCCTAATCAACTCTTATTGTTTTTAGAATATTACAAAAATGAATTAAGCAGTTCTTTTCCCCGGTAATTTTAATGATTTTATAGTTTAAGACAAAGGGAAAGAAAAAAGGAGAATGTTCTTACATTTTAGCAAAGTGATAGCTCTGGGCACAAACATTTTTTTGAGCCAATAAGAGATGATATACTAGACAGAGGATCATGTGCCTTCTATTCTCCTCCTGGACCTTGCTATAAATTAGAAAAGTTGTTGAGGTTAGAAGAGGGGTTCAAAGAAAGAAAGACTGCTTTCATTCATTATGACCATCTTTGTAGTGACATCTAAGGGGACCCAGTAATATTTTATTGGGTGGAAGAAATATAGTTAGGACAACAGCAAGGGATTTTATGATATGCTTCTAAATTGTGATGCTTAGAAGAAGAAGAAAATCATATGAGGCAGCATGTTTTTAAGCATAGCAAACAAAACCTAATAACTGGAGAGATCAGACATGAAAGGGTTGTCAGAAGAGTGATTGGAGGCTGCATTTTGAGTTGGATATTACATTTTTCGCCAGTCCAATATGATTTGGATGAGTAATTGTGAACAGTTCACATACCCTGATACAGAATGGTGTGGACACCTGAGAGTTTCACACCACATATCCTAAAGTAGTTGGGGATGCAAAACATTGATTTAGAACAGGGATGGATAACGATGGCCCTTTTATGACTTGTGGACTTCAACTCCCAGAATTCCTGACCCAGCCATGCTCAGGAATTCTGGGAGTTGAAGTTCACAAGTCATAAAGGACCATTGTTGACCACCTCTTACTTAGAGGATATATATGATCAACCTAGACCACTGTAACCATATACCCATAAAGGAGGGGAGATGGAACAGAGAGATGGATTACTATTTACATTTTTCTTTTCTTATAAAGTCAGAAACTTTTGAGGGCATTATGTGTTTGACAATATAAAGACTGCCCATGAAAAAGTGAAGTTTATTCTGTTAATAATTTTATACATATGCAAGAATTGGGGAGGAGCACTTTAGTTCAACTGTGAGGAAAAATCCTAACAGTTTTGTAACAACTGTAAAGTAGCTATAAAAATATGAGAATAAAAAAAAATGCCATACAGTAGTTCTAGAAATTGAACTGCAAACTCAGGATATCCTCAGTGGAAATCCACCCTCTGTGAACTCATTATGTAGCCTGAAGGAAGTCCTTTTCTTCCAGTTTCAGATTCTTTCCTCTCTTCCGTCACACAAGATGCATAAGAAAATCAGTGTAATTTACATAATTGATACAAGGGTTACAACTACACAATGTGGGTGAACATTTTAATGTTTGACAACACCAAAAAGAAACTATAATTTGATTAAAAATTAAATTGAGAAAATTAAATTAGGAAAAGAAAGTAAGAGAAGAAAACTCGGAGTCACAGACATTTGATGGATGTAAATGCAGCTTCATTATACTTGCAGTTTGAGCTCTTCTGCATTTCTTTTTGCACTCATTCCTAACAGCAGTGACTTTTTTTTTAATAAAGCAAGATTGCCATTTCAGCTCCTTTATGTTGGCCTATGCCCTGATAGGAATCAGTTCACTTTATGACAATGATCGTTGAGTGTCCAAATATTTTCCAACTCAAGTATGCAAGTTTGCAGAAAGCTATACAATGAATCTGCATAGCAGTAAGTCATATTTGAAGAAATCTGAAGAACATTTTCTGCCATGGAATGAGGAAAATGAAAGAAAAAAAAAGTGTTAGCATCTGGCAAGATAGAAGCAAAAACCTCAAGTTCTAATTTTGCCCTACCTTTTTGTATCGATTGATTTATGACTACTCAAAATGTTTACACATATTCTGGTCTCTTCTACAAGCTGTACTGTCTTGATGCTCTGATCTTTTACTAATTTTAATGCAATGAAAAAGCACCTATCAAAAACTCATATGGCATCTGCAGAATAGATATTTTATGAGTATATAAGATTTTGGGCATTTTGCCACAAATCTCACAAGATTTTGAGACCATGCCAAATTTGGATCATCTATTTTTTTTATATAAAAAAAGTTATTTATTGACTATAAGGCATCTATAATGACCTTTTAAGATAAGTGATAAGAAAATAAAAAAGCTAGCTGATAGAGGCTCACTAAAATATATACAGTAATCCCTCAGTTTTCGCGGGTAATCGGGACCGGACCCGTCCGCGGAAACTAGATTTCCGCGAAATAGGATTCGCTAGGAAACTTGAATTGGTGGACATGTTTAAAGCAACCACTAGGTGGCGCTTGCCTCCTACCAATGCAATTTTTTTTTTTGCTATTTTTTACAAATCCGCGAAGGACTGAAGCCGCAAATAACGGGGCGCGAAAAACGAGGGATCACTGTATCTTCAGAAAAATTAAGCATACGCTTCTATGGTGAATATAATATTGAGTAAATATAGACTTTTATGGATGACCTTTCTATAAACATTCCATGAGGGATCTGTACCTGAATAAGAGGGATGGGAATGTTCCATGTCAAGATAAAACAGACACACTGTGTATAGAACCCAACTACTACGGCAATATTTGTGTTCACAGAGGGAATCAGATTGCCTTAAAACTCCAAAGCTCAGCTCAGCATGGTGATTCCACAGATGTTCCGTCTCGTAAAGAGAACAGCATATATATTGTAGGCTATCATCCAAAGCTTGTTCAAGTCAGCACAATTCTATGGCTCCCATTTCCGTAGGGCTAGCAAGGAAAACACTTCTAGATTATCTTTATTCTCTGATTTAATTTCAATTAATCATTAAAAGCTTAGTTGTTCAGAGCAATTCATTTCCCAGCTGGCATTGAGCTCTGAGAAATAATTATCTTGCTGGTTTTAAACTTCCATTGGAGTTTAAGATTTTGGATTTAGATCATTAAAATTATTTTTATTATTTCCTTTGGGTTTTGAAGGTAGTATGCAAAGTAAGGTTCTCTTTTTCCTACCCCCTATATGACAAATGCTAACTTAAAAGCAGATGATAAAATCCATAATGGAAAATATATGTAATTCACATAAAGAGAAAGGTGGGTATACATTCAATAATATATAAATAAACAAAATAGTCTCAACATACATGGAGGGCACCAGAATGGACAAAGAGTCAAAGCTTGAGGTTGGAGCGGAGATGTTCGTATGCTGATAATGAATAAATCTGGATTCAATTAAGAAATTTCAATTAAACTTCTTAAGAATCTTTTCTTCAATTTAGAACTATCCACTCTGGACTGACAAAAAAAAGTATCCTATGGTTGACAATAGTTTAGGGTTGAGTTGTTGGTTCAAATCACAAAGGGACAAAAATGATACATGAAAAATAATAGCTCTCCCAAAATATATGAATTGGGCATACCATACTACCCATTTGTTGTCAGTATCCTGGACTCCAACATAAAATTTAGTCAAAGAACTTGCAACTCAGATATCTCATAGAAGGAAATGAACAGTCGACCACTGTAGTGGTTGACTCACCACTACAGTGGCTAGAGAAAATCAAAGACCCAATAGCTGAAAAAATGAAATCATATTTCATTCAATATCATGTCATTCTTCACACCCATAGATCTAAAATTGGTCTAAAAATCAATTGCTGCAGTATTAAACAACTTACGAGGAACAGCAGAACATTTTTTTTAAGATAGAGCTTATAAACTTCTGCCTCACCACTCATATCTAATTTGATGCACAAATATACAAACAGATCATAAGAATTACCATGAAATCACAGATTTCAGGATTCATAGTAGAATCTGAAAACAATAATGTTTCCACAGATATAACCCCAAATATGGATCTGTTATGTGGATAACATATTTGTTACTATTATATAAAAAATCAGCTAGGCAACCTATAAAACTTTCAACAACAGCTTGCATGGAATCAAGCAGGTACAGCAAAGAAGTAAGGAGATTATTACTATGCAAGATTAAAGCAATAATTCTAGTGCTAAAGGTTTATGTGTTTGTCTATGTACAGTATGTGTATGCATGTGCCTTATACATATCTGAAATGTGTAAGTATGGACACTAATAAAATCTGAGGATAAGGAAACTAACAGGTTTTTAAACTAAATGATCCAAATGTTTAAATCCTACTTCCTTCCTTCCTTCCTCCCACATATGCTTAATTTCAGGCTTATAAACGCTAATATTTTTTCTTGCTTGACTGAACCTTACAGTAGAAAAATGTCTTACGTTTACTCTTTCTTAACTCACTCTCGTCCTGTTCTCCAGAACTAGCTGACATTCTTGTTTTGCTATCATCCAGCAGATCAAGGCTGTGTTTTCTTTTTTGCTGCCTCTTTGGAGATTCCTCCTCTAATTTCAACTTCCTCAGGCTTCTCTTATGTCTCTTCTTCTTGGCCATAGATTGTCTGGTTCCTGGCTATCTTGCCTACTGCTTCCTTGCTCTACTTCCCAATTGGAAGTCTCTGGTTCCAGCAGCATCTTCTACCAAACTTACAAGGATACATATTCGTTCCCCCCCTTTTTTTAACATGTCACCTTGAAAGTGATTCTAATGTTACACCTTTTTCTCTGCAGTTATCTACTTCTTTAAACCATGTACCTGATTGTCAGATGCAAAACCCCAAACAAGGCTGATAGAACAAATTACTAACAGCCAACACACTGATGATGTTAACTAGACTGACATGGAAATGTCTATGGAAACTCTTTCTCTTTGCTGTCATGTGGTGGTCATCTGGAGTTTTTCAGCCCACTTCTGGTAGCCCTAGTTCAATCCATTCCATGTTTTGTTTCATTACAAGAGTATGAAGAATTAAAAGGGGATTTGGTTCATTTGAATTAGCAATACATTCTAGCTGTAGAATAAATATGACTGATTCAATTAAATGTTTGGTTTTAATATTGCAGCCATTTTAACATTAAGTTGATCATGGAAAAATTCTAACTTTTTGACATTCGCAGCCAGAAGCAAATTTAATCTATATAAATAAAAATGTAAAATAGTTTGTGCAAAGCCACTAATCTCAGAAAGTACTGGACTGATCGGCACCAAATTTTCACACAATATTCCCAAGGACTTCCAATGATATAATACGTACCTTTTTTGTGGCTGGCACACGTGTGCCAGGTGCAGGCTACACAAACATAAAATGTACCCACTTGTGAGGTTTTCACCTCCCTGTAACTCCTCCCACCCAGCTGCTGAGTCACGCACATGTCACATTTCTAATGGCTGAAACTGAACAGCATTGAGATGATCCATTGCCAAGGGCAATGCAGGAATTTGCGTATGTGCCTCCCTGGGCGAGGCCAACAGCAGCAGCCACCTGGCAGCTTTGTGGGATGCCGCATCCAGCTTCTCCTGGGGCTGGGGGGGAAGGTTTCTGCCCCCAGGCCTCCTCGCTGCCTCTGCCATCGGGTCTGCCACTCCTGGCGCTTGTACCACTGGTGCTGCTGCGGCAGCCTTGCCCTCTGCCTCCTACCGGCCCTCCAACCTCTCCCTGGCAGCAGCACCAGTGATGGCCCACTGATCTCTTCTTGCTAGTGCTGCCACCATGGAGAGGTTGGAGGGCCAGTAGGAGGCAGAGGATGAGGCTGCCGTAGCGACGGCGGTGGTAGAAGCGCCAGGAGTGGCAGGCACAATGGCAGCAACAGCAAGGAGGCCTGGAGGTGGAAACTTCCCACCCACCCCCAGAAATAGCCGGATGCATTTGTGTGTGAAAACGGAGGGGAAGGGGGGGGAAGAGAAGAAATTCTAATGAAAGTAAGCTTTGTGTGTGTGTGCGTGTGCTTCCCACATCATCGGTTGGACCTCTTGCAAGGCAACTTTATTCGGACAGCAGAGGGTTGTGAGTGAGCGCAGTTCCTCGATTGGAGTCTGCCATGGGGGAACCGAGCCTCGAAGCCCGCTTTGCTTGCAAGGACAGCCAAGCGACACCCCACTCTCTCTCCTCTCCACTGGATGGGGGGTAGGATGGGGGGGACTACAAAAACAAGTCGACCTGGAGCACACAAAGCTTCTTTAGGATACCGGAACTCCTTCGGATGATGGTGAGGCAAGGAAGTGGCTCCCCCTCCTGCTCCGTTGTTCCCCTCCTCGCCAGCCCCCCCTCCACATGGAGGAGCTTTTGCACCTTTTCAAGCCGGCCTTCCTTTCTTTTGGGCTGGGGAGGCATAGGGAGGACCTGATGGTTGCTGGGAGAGAGGGGGGCCTGGAGGAGGTTGACTGGGGAGGGGAGGGGGAGGTAGTTAGGTAGAGGAATGGACGAGAGGGAGGAATACAGTAGGTAGGTAGAGGGATAGAGAGAGAGAGAGAGAGAAGGAAAATACAGTAGGTAGGTAGGTAGGTAGAGGATAGAGAGAGGGGGAGAAATACAGGAGGTAGGTAGGTAGAGGGATAGAGAGAGGGAGGGAGAAATACAGGAGGTAGGTAGGTAGAGGGATAGAGAGAGGGAGAAATACAGGAGGTAGGTAGGGGAATAGAGAGAGAGAGGGAGAAATACAGGAGGTAGGTAGGTAGGTAGGTAGGTAGGTAGGTAGGTAGGTAGGTAGGTAGGTAGGTAGGTGGATAGAGAGAGGGAGAAATACGGTAGGTAGGTAGGTAGGTAGGTAGGTAGGTAGGTAGGTAGGTAGGTAGGTAGGTAGGTAGGTAGGTAGAGTAAGAGAGGGAGAGGGAGGTTTCCCCAAGGCAGAGAAGGAAGGGGGTCGCTGAGAGGGTCTATGAGGGGAAACTTTTTCATTTAACCAAACTTCACCACAGCAACACATGGTGGGTACAGCTAGTAAATAAATAAAAATAAAGTTTAAATTTTGTTTTGGTGATTGGTGGGGGAATTATGATCCAGCTGATAGTAAGCTATTGGGTTCACAATTTATGTCACGACCAAAAAACTCATTGGTATTCTCCACACATGACAATGTTACCATGCCGCATGAAACTAAATAAATATGTGATAATACACAACTGCCACCTGGTTATTTGTAATTAGTGCTGTCAACCAAGTACAGGCTGTTTTTGTTGCTGATTAGGTATGTTGTTCTTAATTCAAATGAATGATTTAGATGAGATCCTCAGAATTTTGATAAAGGAATAAACCTCAAATAACATCTGTGTAGGTGAACCTTGTAGTTGTGGTGGAGAACCCAAAGGATAGATGCTAATTTTGGATTAAATGTAAAACATACCTTTCCAATAGAAAGCAAAGGAAAATGAAATAGAGAATACCTAATTTTCAGAGAAATTAGATGTGTTTGTCTAACACATAAAAACAGGAAATGCCTGGAATCACCAACGTTTTCTGTACTGATATAAGCTTGATAACAATATTCAGTTTTTTGGGGTACTCAAAATTGTGAGTGCCTGTATTTATGTTTATGTTTCTGTCTGTGGTGTGCATATGATGCTCCGCTCTGGAACATTGTAGATATCGATCAGAAGTTAAGGCTTAAATTAGTAATGCATCTTTCCTCCAGGAACATAAAGCAGTCTACGCTATAACTTCTTGATTGTTTTTCCCCACTGTAGTAACACCAAGAGTTAGGATGGGCTGGGAAATCAAGACTAAAGCCATTCAGGCTTTTAAAGGGCAAAACTGACAATTTAAATTGTGTCCAGTAGGTAACTGGTAGCCAGTGCAAAATCTTTCAATGCATCATTATATATTCCCTCTATTTTGCACCATTTGGCAGCTTCTTTGTCATATTTTCTATCATGGCAATTCCAGATACTTTCTGCTGGATAATCTCATGGAAAAACAGGTTACAGGTAAAAAGAATTTACTTGTAATCTATTTTGTAGGAATCAGGACAGATTACAAGTAAAGCATGAAGGTAGGACTGAATAATTTAGGAAATGTTGCAATTGGTCCACTAGGTATAGTTATACAAATGCACTCCAGGCTGCAGCCATCACCACCACCTACAAATCCAATGTGGAATGCAGATCAAGGACCATTTCCAAACTGCAAACCTGCCCTGTCTAGTAAAAAGCATCCCTATCGAGAACATGTTTTACATCACCGCAAAAACAGTATCTCTCTACCAGATGACTACCATTTTAGAGAACTGAGTAGGGTCGCACTCCCTGCTTGTAGCTCTGGGCATACAATTTTTACTAAAGCAATCTCAATAGCATTTCCTGGATGCAACCCGATTAAAATTGGATTAGAAAATTACTTTCATCAGGTATATGTGTATCTGCAAGGATTTTTTTTTCACTGTAATTAAGAGTGGAATATTTGAAGTCACCTATAATTAGAAAGATCATCTGGGTGTTTATTAGCTTTCTGATAATGGTGTTCTATTTGCCTCTTTGAAGAAGGCAAGGACACATCCTACATTAAGGAAGCAGTAATCAGCTTCCTTAACCTTGGCATCAATCCTAACCTAATCAATTTAATCTGCCAGGAGGAGAAAAGGTTGAAAATACTTGCACATTCCCTATCCACATCCTTGACATCTACCAGATGAAGACAATGTATATGAAACTGACAAATGTTAACATTCTCTCTCTACAACTGCACCTACCCCATAGACTAAATGGAGGCAAATCTGATCACTTCTGCAGAGAATTATGAAGGTTCATAACAAGATTCCAAATATCCATCCTACCTTCTTTCAGCAACTTTCTGGAAGACATAAAGTATGTAAAAATATTGCCAACCTGCTCTGTGTAGAAGGATAAAAATAAGGGTTTTTTGCTGCAGTCAGAGCCAAGAAGCAAAATTTTCAATGAACATACAATACAATAGCAGAGTTGGAAGGGACCTTGTAGGTCTTCTAGTCCAACCCCTGCGTGGGCAGGAACCTTATACCATTTCAGACAAATGGCTATCTAACATCTTCTTAAAGACTTCCAGGGTTGGGGCATTCACAACTTCTGGAGGCAAGCTGTTCCAGAGGTTAATTGTTCTAACTGTCAGGAAATTTCTCCTTAGTTCTAAGTTGCTTCTCTCCTTGATTAGTTTCCACCCATTGCTTCTTGTCCTGCCCCCAGGGACACTACATTTCCAGTCCAATTCATTGCAAAAGTTGTCCATTTGTGTTTGAAATCTTTACTTCTTTGTTCTCAGCTCTATAGTAATCCAAGCTGTCAGATGAGTTGTTTAGAAGTGGCAATGTCAATTGACAAGATCATCTTTATGTTACAAAGATCAGTCGGAACCTCAACAATATCATTTATGGATGGACAGAAGTTTTTCAAATGCATTGAGATTCATCAGGACCCAATAGAAATATTTTAACTGGTCCTCCATTTCAGAAAGCTCTTCTTTTCTGGATCACTAGTACCAATGGACAGGATGCTGGGGTGACTGAATGCCACCACATGTTTACTGGACCCATGCCCCTCCTGGTTGGTACTGGCCTCCCGGGAGGTGACACGAGGCTGGCTCCAGGGAATCGTCAATGCTTCTTTGAGGGAGGGATTTATGCCGACTGCCTTGAAAGAGGCGGTGGTAAGACCCCTCCTCAAGAAGCCCTCCCTGGATCCGGCTGTTTTGGCCAACTACTGTCCTGTCTCTGACCTTCGCTTTTTGGCGAAGGTTGTCGAGAGTGTGGTGGCCTGGTGCAGTTTTTAATCGATTTTAATCGATTTTATTTAGTAATTTTATTTGGTTTTAGAACAGGCCCCAAATTTAATTGACATTTTAAAGTATTTTATATATTCATGTCTTTGTTGTTTTTATTATGCCTGTTCACCACCCTGAGTCCCGCAAGGGAGAAGGGTGGTATACAAATTCAATAAACATAAATATAAACATAACAATGAAAAAGAATAACAAATCCAGCATGTGTCGTGCTGCATATATGTTGTTAGATGCTAGCTGGGGCACATCTGTAGTGATCAGAATAGATCAGAAATCTAAAATGCCTTGTGAACAATCTCAACATGGACATTGTATCCTCAAAATCAAATGACAAGTCTAAGTTAATTCACTATCATGCCTAAGATTAGTCCAATTATTCAGGAACATAATTTATGGATGATACCAATATATAAATAGTATAATTAAGTTATTATATAACTAGCTTTCCAAATATCAGTAAACATTCAATACTGTCAGATTATCAGATGGAGTTTCTGGTCAATTTGGAACGACCTGCCCCCTGAAATCCGCACCATTCCTGACCTCCGCCTCTTCTGCAAATGTCTTAAGACTCACCTCTTCCAACTAGCCGGCCTTGCGTAACCCCAGCACTACCAATTGTAAATGGGGATTTTAAAATGGTTACATCACAGGCACCTAATATCTCTGTATTTATGTTTATTGATTTAATTCTATGTTCGCCGCCCCGAGTCCCTTTGTGGTGAGATGGGAGCGGGTTATAAATATGAAAAATAAATAAATAAATAAATAAATTAAAAAGGTTCCTATAGACTACAGACATACTATCTCCTTACTCTCAAGCACTAGACTGCATCACAGAGCATCCTGTGATAGAACTGAAAGAAATTAAGTCCCCCTCCCTCTTTCTCTCAGTCAAGTCTCTATATTGCATGTCAAGTCAGCACTCTCAATGAGGAACAAATCCTAGATAACATTTTATAAATAACTGAGCTAACTTTAAAAAGCAGAACCTTTGGATAGGTAAGTCCACCACCTTCATCTACTCTTTCTTGGTAAACTGAAACCTGAACAGAAGGGAGGCTAACAGATCAGGATCTCACCACTGATACAAGTTAAGTTGTAAAACTGTTTGGTGGCTTGTTGTAGAGTCCCCCATCATATCTAACCTACATGTTATTTTAATGTTTGTAATGACTTACTCCCTTTTCTCTCATCATCTCATAAAACATCCTCTACCATTAAGGACGTGTATCTGAAAATGTCTCTACTCCAGAACCCAAATCTTCATTGTCATCTTTAATATTTTCAGAAGCAATTGCCTCCTTAGCAAGTTTTAGGGATTCTGCAAGAAATATTGGAAACATGTTCCCTAAGTTCTAAACCTGAATGTAAATTTGAGCCTGAAAGCAAAACCATTGCCAGCGATGAAGGAAAAATTGGGATAGCAAGTCTTGTATAATCATCTTATGACAACATCTTTGATCCCTTGAAGATTGTCTGAGCCAGTAGAATAATTCATTAGCTCATGGTGGGGCTGGGAACTTGGTTCACTCACATCCTGTGTCCAGAAGGTTCTGCTATTAGGATCACTTTTATTATTAGGCATTTTTTTTTTTTTACAAATAGGGTGACTGTAGGCCGCTTGTTTCTTATTTCGGTAGACGTTTGTTCTATATGATGCAAATCTTTTTCTGACATAAAAGATTGGGAAAATCTAACAACCTTCGCCTCTTTGCTGATGCTTTCCCCTTCTCTTCTCTGCAGACCACCTCATTTACTTCCCTGAGAAGGCTGGGAATAAGTATGAAGCTTGCAATGTCAACTGATTTTTCCCTTTCCCTCTCTGCCCCTATTTCACTACTTCAATAAATTAAGCCGAACAACAGTAGAGATGAAAAGAAGCAGGACAATGTGGTAAATGTAGCAGAAAGAAATTTGAATTGTAATGAGGAGAGCTAATCAAGAAAAGAATGGACTATGTAGAAACCACTAATGAGTTTCTAAATAAATTCAAAAGGTTAATATTGCTCTAAGAGATATGACGAGAATCCTAATGTGGGAAAAGCTGTGGTGTTTTTCTGGTTGTATGCTGCCCTTCTGTATCATATGGCATCTCAGATCCCTTCTCTTCAGTATTGGCACTGTGTGAAGGGTCTATATCCCAGTTATAATGTCAAGAATAATTTCATTTTGCTTCCCGCCTTTCCAGAAATAATTTCCCTATATTTTACATCCATGAAAACACATAAAGAGAGAGAGAGAGAGAGAGAGATGTTTCTCCTTCTTGGAATTGCATGCTTCCCCTCCCCATGCTAATAAGTGCTGAATTTGTATAGCTCTTCTTGTGCTTCTTTCTTTTGTTAATTAGAGTCTCTGCCACTTGGATACTCCTAAGCAGTTGCTGGGTCACCAGGGCATGACCAGGCACACAACAAGGAGTTAAAAGTATGGTCCAGGAAATCAGGAGCACATCAAGTGACAGAGTTCACACAATACAGAGACCCATTATGTGGCTTCTTTGGTTGGGGCATACTGCAAAGAGTGAACTTGGCCGTTGTGGTTTGGAAGCGACACTTTATGGAATAGCAAGCTGTTACAAATCCAGCCAATTATAGCTATCAAGAAATCTCAGCTTGCCATATTGAACCATAAGGTCACAGAAGGCTGTGAAAGCTTCACGGCATTCTATCTGGACAGAGGAATAGAGTAGATAAGAATGTCACATTAAATTACCATAATTATGTAGACTTTATAAAATGTTCTATGTTGCACACTAACTTGCATTTTTGTTCATTCTCAATATTCCTTACAAATTTATTGGATGGATCTATCATAAACTATTTAGAGTTCTTCAAACATACTTTGTTTACATATATGGCTATTAAAAAGTTTGATTTTTTTTTTTAAAAAGCTAATATATCAGTAGCTTCACAATGGTACATGCTCCTCAAGGAGATCCACTAGAATAAATATCAATAACTTTCACAAACATTTTTAATGGCATTTGTCAATAACCTTGTTTATTGTTGTTTTTTCTACTGCTGCCAATAATATGCTGTTTGTATGGCTTTAACCATTAGGCTGCCTTGGTATTTTGACCAATTTAGTGAGGTCCTAGTTCAATTTATGGACAGGATATCTGCCTTTTTATCTACTATCATGATTGTCATAGTTCTGTGACATATATCGAAAACTTGGGATCTATGCCATCTTTGTATACAATATTCATACTTCATAGTGTCATCAGCATAATTACTGAGTTACACTCTTGATCTTGAAATCTGAAACTTTGATCAGCTCATTTCTATATTCAGTTTACAACTGAAAGAAAAGAAATCATCAGTAATTCCAATAGCAGTGATGAGAACGTCAATGCTAAGCTTACATTCAAATTTGACCATTTACATTTCTCCTGATAAAAGCATGGTGGCCATATATGATCAGACTGCTGTTCTGACCTAGGCTTCTGGAGAAAGCATAAATAACAAACTTAGTCCCAAAAACCCTCTTTTATTTAGACAACTGTGAATTATGGTCATTCACAACCTGTAATGATTCACAAACAATCTGTGAAGATTCCGACAGATGTCTGCTCGAGTTGCCACAGTCTTTCAGGGTAATGTTGATAAGCACTCACCTTTATCTCCCTTGAAACACTGCCAGAGACTTAACTGCCAATTAGTTTGGTAAGGCCAAACATAGCACAGAGTCAAACAAAACTTCTCAGTGCTTGAACCAACCAGATGAACTAATTGCATCCTGCAAAGGCTCGTGTCCATTTGCTCCTCTTTTATGTCTTATGGGAGGGGCCAATCATCTCCAAGCCTTACTCCTGAATCACCCTTTTTTCTTAATTATTCTTGCCTTCTGGCAGCTCTGTGCATGCACATACTGGGAACAAGCTCACACTGTTCTTCTGCCTCACTGATATCAGACTCTGGAGGCAGCACATAATTACCAGATGGCCCTCTCTGCCTCCAACACAAAGCCCTTGTCCGAGTCTTCCCCAAACTCCAGACTGGTCCATGTTCCTCCCAATATCCTCACTGTCCAACTATGTTGCCAGCTCCATAGGCTGCTGGCGGACGACAACAACTGCCCAGAGCTTTGATAATATCATCTATGCAGTCCCTGAACATTTAGACAGCAACAGGGCCAGTGAAAGTGACAACAGTAGGTTAAGCCTCTTTGTATAACTTGGAAGTAATTGTTCTAACGAAAGGAGAATTTCATTTACATACAATTTTGTGTCCCTTCCTAGTGGATATGTGCCATTCAGGATGACAAACAGCACTTAAACATAAGACAATTTAACATATTTTTAACATAAAAAAGGAAACATTTGCAAAACGATAATCAAATAAAAGTGGGTATTATTATTGTTGTTATTATTCAATAGGGAACTATAAGTGATGGTCCAATGATCTTAATATACTGTATGTTCTTGTTTTTAGGATGGCCAGAGGATTAATTGATATGGCATAAGTACTGTACATCCCTAAAATCTCATTGGTTTATATATTCCATGTACAATATTTGGGGGTGGAGGAGAAGGAAGAAAAAGTGGAATTGCTAACTGTGAATAAACAAATGCTTGTACTGCTTACCATATCCCTAATGAACCTCTTTAAATCATACAAGGCTGTCACCTAGATCTATTGGCTACATTAGAAGACTGCCGAGCAAAGGAAATGCACAGACAGTGATTTTAAAGGAAGCCTGGAGCTTATTGAGGACTAATCTAACCAACTGTAAAGCAGATGGTGAATTATGAAACATATGCTAATCTTTTGGCAGCAGATGTAAATAACTATAGATGTATATAGAACTACCTGCATATGTGTGTGTGTGTGTGTGTGTGTGTTTGTGTGTTATGTTTGTGCTGATAAATAAATAAACAAGTGAGACTAGTATAGATCTATTTCAAGCTATTTAGCTCTCATCAACTAGCCATACCTTACTGGGATTCTAACCAGGGAAGTATTACATGTGAGGCACTTGTAATTGTCACTAGACCACTGGGCTTACCAGGGTGTTGTGACACAAGTATGTATGTATGTATGTATGCATGCATACATACATACATACATACATACATACATACATACACACACACACAAATGTATGTGTGTGTGTGTGTGTGTGTTACAACTCCCTGTTAGGCCCCAATTAAGGGAGGAAGCATACTGCATACTCCCTTAATTGGGGCCTACCAAGGTGTGACACAAGTATATACTTATCCTCCTGTCTCAGCTGATCAGGAAGAGAACCTGGTGGCTTAAGTGGTTAAGGCTTTGCCTAACATGTAATACAGCCTCAGTTCAAATCCCAGTAAGGGTATGACTAGCTGATGAGAGCTAAAAAGCTCGAAATAGATCTATCCTAGTCTCCCTGACTTATTTATTGATCAGCTCAAAAATGTAACACACACACACGCACACACACACACACATATATACTTGTGTCACAACACCTTGTTAGACCCCAATTAAGGGAGGAAGCATACTGCTCTCCTTTTCTGCCTTTCAGCTCATCACCAGAGACCATCTAGACAGAAAGCTATGAGTTCTGTTGTGTAATTTTTTTTATATGTGTGTTACGTTTTTGAGCTGATCAATAAATAAGTCAGGGAGACTAGTATAGATCTATTTTGAGCTTTTTAGCTCTCGTCAGCTAGCCATACCCTTCCTGGGATTTGAACCGGGGCTGTATTACATGCTAGGCAAGAGCCTTAGCTCCTGGTGGCCGAATGGCTAAGGCTCTTGCCTAGCATGTAATACAGCCCCGTATATAACATACAGTATATGTTATATATAGTATAGATCAGCTCATAAAAACTAACACATATCTAAAAAATATTACACAACGTAGCTAAAAAATGGTTCTCTGTCTAGATGGTCTCTGGTGATATATATGCTGGCATAGCTGGCTTCGGGGATTTTCCCGTGTATAAGGCATAGAAAAGTTGTTGCTGATTTTGGTTAGTGAGGCTTCCACTCCGCATATGATGTCTTCTGTAGGGATACGTTTAGGGGCTACTGCAAAGTTGAATCCTTTGGAAAGGACATCAGTTTCAGCTGTGGTGAGGCTTCTGTCTGATATGTTGTGTACTGTTTGTTTCATGAGTTGCTGTGGGGGGGAGTTGGGCTTCTGTTGTTTTTCTAGTCTTTGGAGTTTGTTGGTGTGTTTCTCTGTCTTGTAGGAGGTTTCTGTTTCAGCTCTCCAGAAAGCTAGTTGTTTTATTTTGCCCCAGAGTGCTGGGTGGATTTTGTTGCTGAGTTTCAGGTGGAGTTTGAGTAGATCCCGGTTTATTTGGTCTAGCAAGAATCTTTTCCTGTGAAGCTCATTTCTTATTAGGGTTAATTCAGTTCTTTTCAGGATTCTTTCGATCTACGAAAACAAATATATATATATATATATATAAAATTCGCAAAAAAGCAAAGGACCAAGCCTGATGATGATGGGGGTGATCCCTTCAAAACGTTGCAAAAACACCTTTAATTTTACACGGGAAAAGACCCGAATAAACCAAAATCTACATATATATATATATATATGTAGATATATATATATATATATATATACATACAGAGAGAGAGAGAGAGAGAGAGATAAAGGGGGGGGGAGAAAGAGAATACACATGTATGTGTCTCTACTATATCATATCTGTTATATCTATTCACCTCATCCAGAAAGTGGTGGTACAGACTGTATTGGACGTGCCTAGGGGACACCTTGGGTTTCCAAGCAGCACTGGTTGTCAGTTTTCTTCTGGCTATGATTCAAAGTGCAGGTTGTTAAATACATAACTCAATATGACATAGAGTCTAGTTATCTGGGAAATAACTGATCTTGCATAACATCTGCCCAGCTGGTTCAATCTTTAGAGTTGTCATGCTCTGGGTTCCATCAGTTAAACAATGCATGCTTCAGAAGTGTGCATTCTCTGTGGTCTCATCTGCCCTTCGGAATGAACTTCCTCTTGAAATCCATATAGTCCCCACCCAATGTGATGGATGTGCACTATAGAGGGGGAGGTGGTGTGAGGGATTATACTGAAAAGACAGTTTCAAAGGAACAAGGGAGTGCATACCAAGGATGAGAAGAAACAAGAGACAACACAGCTCGGTCACGGCTCAGAGTAAGAGAGTTAGGTTAGCCATCCCTCGAATGATCCCTAGATATATCCATTAGGGTGAAAGTAGAATAGGTTTAGTCCGGCAAGATTCTGTCTTTATGGTGTGACCAAATCAGAAAATTAAACTTTGGCTGGGTTTTCTATGTTATTCTTGGGCTGGGCCTAACATCTACTTGTATTTCAAATGCTCTGAAAGGCTCTTCACCTAGGCCTTTGGTGAAGCTGATTGATGCCCCTGTTTTCTTCATTTTTTTTTGTTCTAGGTTTGCTTTTTTACCCTCTTGTGTTTTTTATGTGTCTGTATGGTTGTATTGTTCTTTGTTTTTAATAATTGTAAGCTTCCTAGAGTTGCTAGCAGATGGATGGCATATAAATTTAATGTAGTATTAAATTTATGTTTTGTATAACTATATATTAAATTTAGAAACTATAGTTGCACAGTTTTTAGAATGCAGTATTTCAGGCTAACTCTGCCCACTGCCATGAATTCGATCCTGACAGGGCTCAGGGTTGACTCATCCTTCCCTCCTTCCAAGGTCAGTAAAATGAAGATCCAGATTATTGCAGGTAATATGCTGACATCTGTAAACCAGTCAGAGAGTGTAAACCATTAAGGAGCAGTATATAACTCTAAGTGCTATTGCTGTTGCTATTTTGTATGTATGTATGTACTGTATGTATGTATGTATGTATGTATGTATGTATGTATGTATGTATGTACTGTATGTATATTTATAAAATATCCTCTGTTTACCTCACCCAATGAATTTAACAATTATATTTCGGGAAGCTTGGGGATTCACTCTGTTTTAGACATTTAGCAGGATATCAAAATAGATGCAATCCTGTCACTTGTAAAAGTAAAGCTACTGACCCATAGGCAACATAGATTGGTAGTAAATTGCTAAAAATGCAACTGATTGTTGATCTGTTAAAATAAAAAGGAAATACATCACTGCTTATCTATAGCATATCTATATATTTATATCTACCTATGCATATATGATGTGTGTGTGCACATGATGGGAAGAAATGGCAGAGCCCTTACTAATATGTAATTTCCAACATATAGTTGAACACATGTCAAGCACTTTTGAGTATGGCAGGAAGATTTCCTTGCCTCAATGTCACACTTACATCAGCTGCTTTAATATAATGAATTTGAAAAGCAGATCTCTGAGATTGCATGGATTTTTTTTATCTAAAGATTCTGCACTAATTGGATTTGCTAACCTCCCCTTAATATCTATCCTGCCCTCTGGAATAACCTGCCCCCTGATCTTCGCACCATCACAGACCTACGCCTCTTCCGCCAGGCGCTTAAAACACATTTATTTCACATGGCCGGCCTGGCATAGTTTTAATGATCTAATTTTAATATAACGCTTTTAATAGTTTTTAATCATATTTTAGCGCAGATTTTCTAAATTTAATTCTATTTTATATGATGACTGTATGTATTGTGTTTTTATTTCTTCTGTGCACCGCACTGAGTCCCATCAGGGAGATAGGGCTGTATATAAATTTGATAAATAAATAAATAATAAATAAATAAAGTATCTCTATTTAACTTGTTCCCAGTATCATTAGTTAGGGGACATCTATTTATTTATTTTTTCCCCAACATTTTTTTCCAAGGCCATGCTGGCTAGATGATTATGGGCAATGAAATCCAGCATATCTGAAAAACATCCAGGTTTTGGGAAACAGTCCAACTGGTATTACATAAACTTTTCTTTCTTTTTCTCTCTACTTTATTATTAACCTATTTTGTTGGCTATTAAACTCTTGACCATAAATTCCTCAAAGAAAGAATTTATCTCATAAACCAGTGTTTTTCAACCTTTTTTGTGCAAAGGCACACTTTTTTCATGAAAAAAATTACGAGGCACACCACCACCATTAGAAAATGTTTAAAAAATTTAACTCTGTGCCTATATTGACTATATATAAAGTAATTCTCTTGAATAGGAATCAAATAAACACAAAGAAATTATTTTATAATTACTTTATTATGAAATAATAAAGTATTTTATAATTGTTCATATTTCTGTTTACCAACTCAGTGCGAAACCTGGGCCTTTTTGGCTGAACACAAAGCTGATATTGGAATTGGAATTTTTCCCACGGTACACCAGACAATATCTCACGGCACACTAGTGTGCCACGGCACAGTGGTTGAAAAACGCTGTCATAAACATTCCTGTTTGTTTACATTTGGTTCAATTTCTCTCCTTTGATCAGTATGCCTTATGGATCATATATTCTGATCATTTATAATCATGAACAAAAATTCCACGGCTGCCTGGGCTACTTGATATACAATGAGCATTTTGCTGTTAACAAGCTTTCTGTGAATCTAAAATTTCCGAAAACAATTCCGTGCAGCCGCTGTGCTATTTATAACTTGGAGAATATCAAAACATTACCAACAGAGTGATAAGATTATTTCCTATTACAAGGCTTGTAATGAAACAAATCAAGTGTAATGATTTCTAGTGCCCTGTGGTGGTTGCTGTTATTGATTGTTTGGGTATGCAGGCACATACCAAGGATTTGAGGCAAAATGAACAGTGATTTCCGAAAGTAAAAAAAAAAAATTCAACTCCTAAGCAGTAAAAAAATTGGCTCAACTCCACTGAAACATTTGCAGAAAGATTATTAACTTTATTATTTTTGCACTACTAGTCCAAAATCCTTGTCAACCAAGGAGCTTAATTTCCCAAAACATAACTGTAGATATAAAGCTCTAGAAAAATATAAATGCATCAATTTCCAAAGTGCATATTAAAAAAAAGCCAATGTTGAATAATTTGGGGAGGGGTTGTTTATTTTTTTAATTATGCTCTTTTTTTAATTTTCATTCCTTCTTGTTCTTTTTTAATGATATAATTAAAAAAAAATTAATCAAAATATGAGCCAAACAAAACTTTTACACATCTGCATCATCTGACATAGCAATAAGGTGTTGATGATGATGTCGGGGGGGGGGGGGGGGGGGAAATAAACAAAAACAAAAGCCAGTGGCTCTACCAATCGCGCTTAAAAACATTGATTGAAGACACCATTCAAAGGTATCCACAAAAAAAACCCTAATCTTGTACTTAGACAAATCTCTTTGTTTCAATTTCTTACACATTCAGCGGGGGGCAGGGAACTCCTCCACAAGTTCTTTTGGGCTTGTTTCCTTTGTTCCTTTTTCAAGGTATTATGTAAAATGTTTACAACAATCCAGTAATAGTGACAATGCTAATTAAAACACTTTATGGGAATTATGGAAGTTGAAATTTTAATCTTAACATATACAGCAGGAGCCAAGATGGGTAAGACTGACATAAGGCATCCAATTAAGTGGCAACATTAAAGGTAAAGGTTGCCCTTGCACAAATGTGCCAGTTGTTCCCGACTCTAGGGGGCGTTGCATATCTCCATTTCAAAGCAGAAGAGCCAGCACTGTCAGAAGACATCTCTGTGGTCATGTGGCTGGCATGACTAAACACTGAAGGCGCACAGAACACTATTACCTTCCCACCAAAGTGGTTCCTATTTTTCTACTTGCATTTTTACATGATTTTGAACTGCTAGGTTGGCAGAAGCTGGGACAAGTAATGGGAGTTCACTCTGTTACGCAGCCCTAGGGATTCAAATTGCTGAACTGCCAACCTTTCTAATCGACAACCTCAGCGTCTTAGCCACTGAGCCACCACGTCCCATACTAAGTTGTAACATTACTGACTTATAATATACACACATCTACAGTGTAGAATTGAGGAAAATAGAAATAAGCCACTTTTGGTAAACATTGCATTCCGTGTTTCTTTGAGAGCTATTTGATACAAGCCAGCTTAAATATTGCAAGAATTGCAGGAATAAATAAATGTTCCATCAGACAAATGCATCAATGCCAGACCTGCCAAACAACAACTAAGAAAAGATCCAAGTTTTCAAAGCCAACATAGTAAAGTTGGAGTTATTTCAAGAGTGAAGCTATACCATAATCCAAGACTGGACAATTCATGATTATGAATGAAAACTAAAACCGTTTTTATATTGTAAAAGTTTGAACTGTTTATGAGCATTTTTAACTATGATTTTTCAAACAGCTATGTATCCACTAACTTGTCATGCCACCATCCCACACTTAAGGGCCTTGTCAATCAGCATGTTGTGAGGTGGTTTATCAAACGCTTAAATCAAGATATACTATCGCTACAAAATTCTATATCAGGGGTGTCAAACTCTATTTCATTGAGGGCCACATCAGGGTTGTGTTTGATCTTGGGGGGCCAGGGTGGGCATGGCCTGTTCAACATCACTCATGACAGGTCTGCCTGTGGTGGCCCAAACACTCTGCCAGCAAAGGTTCCCAAGCTCCATTTTTGGTTGTGACTGCTTCCTGCAACCTTCTGCCAGTAAAAATGGAGCTTGAGAACGCCACAGGTGACCTTCCTGAGCTCCATTTTCATTGGCAGAGGCACTGCCAGTTGGTCCTTTGCTGTTTCCAGGACAGCGCCACAGGCCAGATCCAAGTACCCCACAGGCTGAATCCGGGCCCTGGTCCTTGAGTTTTACACCCGTGTTCTATACAGTTCTTATAATCTATCAAGTAATCTGATAAACAGAAGGTAAAATTTAACCAGCAAGATTTGTTCTTGAAAAATCTATGACAATTTGCATATTATTTCTAAGACACCTTCAACCTCTTTATAATCTACTCTAAAATCTTCTCAGGTATTGATATCAGACTGATTGTAGATTGTAATTGCTGGGGCTTTCTTCCCCCCTTTAATTTTTTTTAATTGCTTTCCTCCAGTCATTTGACCTTTCACCTCTTCTTCGGTTTTTCTCAAGGTTAATACATTCAGCCACAGCATCAGTTCCCACAGTATCCCAGGAATCAAATATCTGGTTTTGAAATTTTTAACTTGGGCAGAATAAAGAGGCATTTTCTATCCCTCTCAAATTCCAGGCATTCCCCTTTAAAATTTCCTGGTGGGATTTAGAGAAAACTAAAGGAAAAATCTGCCTTTTCTTTTGGACCTGTTAGCAATTTGCCTTCTTAATTGAGCAGATGGTTTATTGATTGTTTTCCTTTTATTTTGAACATTCTTTCAAAAGGAATGAGAAAGAGCCACTCCTTCATGAATTATTACCCTGTAGTAGTAAAAGAGTAAGCACTTGCAGCTATTTTTTTTAGAAGAGTATATTCCCAAAAGGGTTATCCATGATGGACAATGAGGAATATTCCATATGATTATATGTTTAAAATAAATAATAGATATAATGGATTTGATATGATTGGATAAACACAATGCTTGAAGAACTACAGATTGACATTTTTAAAGAAGAAGCAAACCACAAAATGTAAAAGGCAAAAAAAAAAGTGAACATGACCCTCTACTGATTCTTCTGAGCTCTTTTGCCATAATGCATTTCCTGCCATGGGATCCTCTCGATCATTATTCTATGTTGATTAAAATCCACTCCAGTTTGAAATACATATTTGACTGTCTTCAATTTTAATTGCCCTTTAATTCAAGAACTTTGGCATTATAAAGTCATATCCCTTCCATGTTCCTGCTTCTTCCACTTCCTCAACTGTGTCATGTTCCGGTGTCTTCATCTATTCCCTGAAGGAAGAAACTGTCAGCAGAATAAGTCAGATTTCTTGCAAAGTTCACAATTGGCAGAATTTGTCTCCCAACAGATGTTGGAGTAATTAAAATCTCCCATCACTATGACATCATTCCTCTTTGAATGATCTGTAATTTGCTTTCAATCCACTTCTTTGTTTGGAAGGAAATAGTGGACAACGACATCAGCAGTATTGCTTTCCTTGTTTTAACACCCATGCTATTTGGCATTTCCATGTTCCTTAATTTTGATTTCTGAGCAAGACTAAATATATTTTTATGCAGCGCAACTTATCCTCCAGTTCAATCGCTTCTGTTATTTTTGAACAAATGTTATTCTACTTTCCAGCAAATGAGCCATCCCACTCATTCGCTAGTGGCATGTTTGCCTTATTGCCTAAAACATGTTTGCCTTATTGTATTGAGAGTTCAAACTTTATCTTGTTTGTTTCGCATACTCTGAGCATTGGTGTTAGATAATGTAAGCCATAAACCCATGTTGTTTCAGGTTTTTCCTGCAATAGTTTAAGCAGCTCATTTTAATATTTAATTATCTAGACCCGCGCCAGTCCGGCTTCCGACCCGGGCACAGCACCGAGACGGCATTGGTCGCATTGGTTGATGATCTCTGGAGGGCGTGGGATAGAGGATTTTCCTCTATCCTAGTCCTATTAGACCTCTCAGCGGCTTTTGATACCATCGACCATGGGATCCTATTGCGCCGACTGGGGGGGTTGGGGCTGGGAGACACCGTTTTGCAGTGGTTCTCGTCCTACTTCTCTGGTCGGTCGCAATGTGTGTTTCCAGGGGGGCAGAGGTCGGCCTCGAGGCCCCTCATATGTGGGGTACCTCAGGGGTCGGTCCTCTTGCCCCTACTGTTCAACACATATATGAAGCCGCTGGGTGAGATCATCCGTGGTTTTGGGGTGGGATATCATCTGTACGCTGATGATACTCAGTTGTACATATCCACCCCAGACCACCCCAATGATGCCGTCGAAGTTATGTCCCAGTGTTTGGAGGCCGTACGGATCTGGATGGGTAGCAACAAACTCAGGCTCAACCCGTCCAAGACTGAGTGGCTGTGGCTTCCGGCGCCCCGATTCAGCCACATTATTCCAACTCTGGCCATTGGGGGCGAAACACTGACCCCCGTGGAGAGGGTGCGCAATTTGGGTGTCCTCCTGGACTCCCGGCTGTCTATGGACGACCATGTGGCAGCCGTGGCCAGGGGGGCGTTTCATCAGGTACGCCTGATGCGCCAATTGCGCCCCTTACTGGACCGGGGTGCCTTACGCACAGTCACTCAAGCACTCGTCACGTCTCGACTCGACTACTGTAATGCTCTCTACATGGGGCTTCCCTTGAGGTGCACCCGAAAGCTACAGCTAGTCCAGAACGCAGCCGCGGGAGCGCCTAGACACTCCCATATAACACCAATCCTGTGCGAGCTGCACTGGCTTCCTGTGGTCTTTCCGGTGCGCTTCAAGGTTCTAACGACCATCTTTAAAGCGCTCCATGGCTCAGGGCCTAGTTATATGCGAGACCGCCTCCTGCCCCATACATCCCTCAGACCGATACGCTCCCACAGAGAGGGTCTCCTCAGGGTGCCGTCGGCCGGACAATGCCGACTGGCGACACCCAGGGGGAGAGCCTTCTCTGTGGCGGGACCAGCCCTTTGGAACGACTTACCCCCTGAACTCCGTACCATCTCCGACCTCCGCCTCTTCCGCAAGTGTCTGAAGACACACCTATTCCAACTAGCCGGCCTAGCGTAGCCTCCAATTCTGACTCATAGATAGTTTTAAAATGGGGATTTTAATGCGGTTTTAGCACAGGTTTTTAGTCGAATAAGTTTTTTTTAAAAGTTTTATATGTTTGTATGTTTTTTAATATTCCTGTGCGCCGCCCTGGGTCTGTTTGGAGAAGGGCGGGGTATAAATTCAATAAAATCAAAATCAAATCAAAAAAATCAAAATCAAAACAACTGACCTACTTTCTACTGTAGAAAGACATTTATGTGAGTTCCTGACTGTAAAGTATGCATTTTTCCCCAACTCCAGGATTAAGTTTAAAGCTTTCTTAACCAATCTCAATGCAAGGATCAATCAGGTGGACTTTTCCTTAACTGGTAGGCAATCTCCATTTTCTTTTTTCTTCTCCCTTGGGAATAATCTTTCGCCTGTGGCTGTCTAAAAGTTAGGTTAGAAAAGAACCCATAGAAATCAACATGTGACAGAGTAGGAAAAGCTAGATAAAGCAATTTATTTCATAGATTACATTTTGTACTGTGGAATTTTTAATAGATTGGGGAAGTGAGTGGGAAAGAACTCTGGTGAAGGATCTGATGCTGAATTCAAGGTCTTGAGAAGTCATTGTTCTTTGCTCATTCTTCTACATTCTCTTTTTGTGCCTTTTCAATTTCTTTCTACTTTTTTAAAAATTTGATGTATATAATAAAAGGATGAATTCTTAATAACTAAAGGCTGCTCATTTAATACACTTTTTTCCCTGCTTCTAGCCATTACTTCTATTACCAGATCAAGAACAGAACAAATTTGGAAGAGACCTTGGAAATCTCCTGGTCTAATCTCCTCTTCAGGCAAGAAATCCTATAACAATACCATTTCAGACAAATGGTTGTCCAATCTCTTCTTAAAATCTTCCAGTGTTGGAGGATCCACAACTTCTGGAGTCAAGTCATTCCACTGATTAATTGTATGTCAGGAAATTTCTCCTTAGTTTTAAATTGCTTGTCTCCTTGATTAGTTTCCATCCATTGCTTCTTTTCCTGCCATCAAGTGCTTTGGAGAATAGCTTGACTCCCTATTCCTTTTCCCTGAGTAAACAAAGCTCAAAGATGGATCCTCTAAGGAAAGTGGCTGGAAGCTTCATTCCCAAGGTGCATCTTTCCCGGGGGAGGTAAGAGGTTGTGGAGAGGGTTTAGAGCTCTTCTTGTAGGGACAGAGTTACTCAAGGGTTCATACTTAGGATATGCCTTTAATAAGAACAAGAACTCATTTTAGCAAGGCCAGTTTCTATATCATAAAAATACCCATTTTGCACATTCTTTCCTCTGTTATCACTATCACTCATACAGTATACAAGCAGTCCTTGACTTACAACCACAATTAAGTCCAACGTTTCTGTTGGTAAGTGAGACATTTGTTGATCTTTATAACTTTTCTTGCCACAGTTGTTGGCAAGAAAAGTTATAAAGACATCACAGTTGTTAAGTGAATCACTGCAGTTGTTAAGTTAGTAACGTGGTTGTTAAGTCAGTTTGGTTTCCCCATTGACTTTGCTCATCACAAAAAGTGATCACGTGATCCTGGAACACTGCAGCCAACATAAATAGGAACCAGTTGACAAGCATTTAAATTTTGATCACATGATCATGGAGATGTTCCAACAGTCATAAGTGTGAAAAACGGTGTGAAAAACGGTCATAAGTTACTTTTTTCAGTGCTGTTGTAACTTCAATCACTAAATTAACTGTTATAAGTTGAGGACTACTTGTATGTTCTTCCATTAAGATTTTTGTTGGAATGAATACTTAAGGTAAACATCTATGATGGTGTAGTTTTGTTTTTGTTTTCAAAATGAATCATTATCTGAAAAAGTAGCAATGTAGCAGTAGTAATCTGAGCCTACACTAACAATTAGTTAGGTCAAAAAAAAAAAACCTATCAGGAGAAATACTAAAATAATTCTCAATCACACATCCAGAAGTCTTCTAGCAGAGGACGACAACTTCAGAAAATTCAAGGCAATCTCTGTGTTACAATGAAGCTGTGTGCGGTTTTATAGCTCCAATTCTTTAAGAATATAAAATATCTGGTTAATCACACCACAATGCTCAGTTATTACATGAAAATTTCTCCTCAGTGGATATGCTTCCTTTTATGTAAAAGCAATTATTGCCTAATCTTTTGTCAACTTGTACATTTCTCATTTTAGTTTGTAAATTGTCTGTTAACTTCAGATGATTACATAATTTGTTTTCAGAAGCTCCCTAACCAACAAGTTTGTTCTCAAAACCTGCATAATAATAATAGCATGTGTCATCTATTTTAGTCTTCTACAACTTGCCTTGAAGCACATAGTTCATTTTCCTGGCAGTTTTAAAAATTAAGTAGTCTAGCCAATGACTGATATGATGCCCATGTAAAAGGCTATATACAGTACTTCTAAAACTTGTTCAACAGAGAGTCCCATTTCAACAATGGAAATGGAGTTGGTAATGCTTACATCTGTTTGCATGGGTAGGTTTATTAATGCTATACCTGATATATAATCACTAGCCTATGCATGGTAGATGTTTGTAATGTAACATTAACCAGCCCTTGACCTCATCTAGCCTGGTTTTTCTTATTCTCTAATTTGGAAGTAAAATATAGACTATGAAGTTATGATCCTGATTCTTTCACTCTGTATGAAGTCTATAAATGATTGCTCTGAAAAGGAAACATCTTAGCAACTGAACGCATTCACCATAACTCAACACATACTTCATATCTGTTCAATTGTCACACGTGGCTTCTTTTCCCTTGCTAGGAGATTTTAAAAAAATATAACATTATTTGAGTAGTAGTAGGGTACTTCAAATCAACCAAATCTTTCTTTTATACATTACACATGTGTAACATGTAAGAATGACATGATAACAGTGTTCTAATATTTGAGCAGCTGCCACAAAGAAGAGGAAAGTCAACCTATTTTCCAAAGCACCTGAAAGCAGGACAAGAAATAATGGGCGGAAACTAATCAAGGAGAGAAGCAACCTATAACTAAGAACAATTATGTAATCAGTGGAATGGCTTGCCTTCGGAAGTGGTGACTGCTCTATCACTGGAGGCCTTTTTAAAGAAGATACTGGACAACTGCTTGTCTGGAATGGCCTAGAGTCTCCTGCTTGTGCAGGGATTGGATTAGAAGATCTCCAAGGTTCCTTTCAACTCTTTTATTCTATTATTCGGCTATTGTACCCAATGTTCTTCACTAAGCCATATTCTACAAAATACTGTCCCAAGGAATCAAGTATAGATAGACCAAAGTAAAAATTCCCCCCAAAATTGTCATCATTGAGAATTTAGAGAATGTTCTGCAGAACTTTCTGGAAAAGGTAATTGTCATTTCAGCAGGATACACTTCTTGTTCTAAGATATTCCCAAGCAGAGTTAACCAAGCAGAATTTCATCATTAAACAAAGTGAATTAAAAAGATAATTATCAGCCTGAAGCCTTCAAAAGATCAGCAACTTGCCTTCTGTTTAACTTCCTACCATCTCCATTGCCCCCTTTCAAAAAATACCTGAGACAACTTTGGGTCCAATTCAACTACAAGATGTTTAACATTTGAGAAATCATTCTTCCACCTTAAGTGTTACTCTGTAGACTGGAGAATCATAAGATTTGCAAGACAATTAATCTTGGCTCAATCAGAGAAACTACAAACAGAAAAGTCAAGGAAGAGGAGAGGAGAGAAATCATCTTGTAATAGACATACTGGAAATTTGAAATCTAGAGCTAGGGAAAACAAGGAGAATCACAGTATTAAACTACATGGGCTTCCTACAAACAGAAACATCCTCTCACTCAATTTTTTTTTCAATATAGCCACATTTTTTTTCAAAGTCTGCATTCACTGCATTATAACGTGAATCTCTATATTATTTCACTGACCATTTTTGATCAGTTCTTGATCACATAGTTATGCATCTGTATGTTTCTGCTTATCCATCAAAAGCCCAAACCACAGATGCACTTTTGTCATATTCTTTATTGGATTCAATTAGGGTCCATTAAAATAATGCCCATATATAGTGAAATAAAAAAGCACCATATATTGTATGTTTTGCCAAGCAGGTGCTACTAAAGATCTAATACTGAAATAAAGATCTAGCAGATATAATATCCTGCTATTCTTACATTTATTCTACTAGAGAAAGACAATTTCATCCCCTATAGAAGGCATAACTCAAGTATAGGATCAATTTGATTTCCAAAACAAATTGCAAACACTGTAAAATCAATGGTCACATTAACATTCATGAAAATATAGTTTGCAAAGCAGTGAAATATGTCACAGAGGAGAGCCATTATACTGACAGCACCCTTGTTTTTCAAATTTGAATAGGAAGTATTATAATATGTATTAGACAGCAGTCTCCATACATAAGCTCCATCTAGAGGTTATAAAATAGAATTAAAGGAAAAAACTTTTTATTGGAAAATAAAATATTGTAGCATAGTTAATTATTCGGCAAAACAAATGCTATCTGATCTTTTCAACCTTATCTGTTAGTATATATGTGAAAAAAAGGAAAAGAACTAGGTTTGAATGTATTCTGAGCAGAGTTAATGTCCTCTGCTCTTTCAAAATACTGAATGAACTCTTTTAAAGAACTTGCCTTCAACTTATCTTCAAATTCCCTTGTTAAAAATAAACTATTTCTCCTAGTCATTAACAAAGCTATTTTCTCTTTTTTTTAAAAATATCTCAAGTCTGCAGTAGGAAGCCCAAAAGGAAAAGGTGCAAGGGGGCAGCCCAGAAGAGGTTGTGATAGTAACAAAACATGATGACATTTTGCTGTTACCTCTAAATGAGTTTAGTTAGAAAAAAGTGCCTGTATCTTCTTCTAGTCACTTTGACTTTATTCTACCAGTTCTTAGGAATGATGCTGACATACGTAGCTGAAGTCAGAGAAGGTATTCAGATGCTGCAGGAGATTAGAAACCAAGACCAAAGTAAACTAGTCTAATCAGCATGACTGGATTGTATACATTGGCCCATTTCTGGGTCCAATCTATTAGACATGACAATTCTGAAGAAAGCAAGGAATTTATCCATTATATAAGAATAGCCATATGAAGGAACAATGGACAAAACCTATTGCAGAAAGATTACTAACAATAAAAGTACTAACAACTAAAGAAAAAAAGGGCTCAAGATTGCAATATAATTGCATCATAAGTGTGAATTTATTTGCTCCAACTGATCCTCTCCCCTTTCCATTTTCTCTTCTCTCCTCTTGATTCTTTTTAACACAAATATGGGATGTTAAACAAAAACAGGTATTCTCCATTTCTCTCTCTCTCTCAATTTCTTCAGGGATGTGCATTTTCTTGGAAAATAAAAATGGTGTATGGCTGCTCCCCACATTTTATAAGCTTGCCCATTTGCCTAAAAGAAAACAAATACAGGAATGATAATATAATAGAGCACATCCTAGACAGCAGAGAGGTTAATGGAAAGCTAGCATATTATAGTAGTTTGCTTTCTGTTTTTTTTAATGTTTTTATTTCCCATACCAACCATGGATGAATGGTTGAACAGACTCATACTTGGCTTTCAAAATTCCAACTATGTCCATCAATTCAAAAATCTTACCGATACCTATTATGTAGTTTGCTTGGTTTTCACTTGATATGCCAGGTGAACCAAATCTATATGGTTTTTGAACCATGTTTTTAACCTATCATTATGTCCTAAACCATCTACCTTGTTCAAGAAATAAAAGTTAAAGCAAACTATAAATTTGTTTCCTGTGTAAAGTAACCAGTCAGTAAAAAGGTACATTAATGTTTACAATTTATTCCTTTAATTTGTATTTTCATAAACCACATACAGTATAGTCAACATTCCCATTAGTTTCTGTGTGAATGCAGCCTGTCTGCTCACAAATTATGTAGTAATGTGCTACTGACCAGGCACAGTGTGGATATAAATAAGAAATTAAGGGCTTATTCTGTGACCTGTCTTCTCTGCTGTTCTTTGTCTAAGAGACTGTTAGTGTCATGTCAGTTCCTTCTTCCTTTGTTCCCAGATACTCATAGAGGGCATGGTTTTGAATCTTCTTCAGACTGAATATAGCTAGCTTGTACTTGGTTTCCATAAACCCACAATGTATTTTCTGTAAATATATTTATTTTCTGTCATAATGAACCTAATTTACTGACCATTGCTTAGATCACTAAATTGAAAAATATTCTATAGTAATCTTTGCTGTTCTGGTCAGATTCCTGCATTCATTCCCTCCCTCCCTCCCTCCCTCCCTCTCTCTCTCTCTCTCCTTTCGTGGTTGGCCAACATAAAATAAATTTAGAGGAAAATAGCAGGAGGAAAGAATTATGTATGCCTGGTGCCTTGAGTTATTTATAAAAGTAATAAAGGCAGGATAAAACAAACAAAACAAATTAAAACTTGCAATTCTGTTTCAAATTGATGTGTTTAGAACATGGGAGAGTGAAATGTATCTATAAATGTTTACGCCTGGAAGAGGAGAGGACTATGAGATTAATTTACCATGAATAGAATCCATACATAATGCCAGCAACAAAAAAATGATAAATTCTTAAGAGCATCTCTTTTGTGTTTGATGCATTGTTTGTGATTTGAGTGTAGAGGAGAATTTGCAAGTAATTCTCTCCCACACATACACATGTACACATCTGCAATGAAGCCATTCATTAGAAGGCCAATTAAAACTCTTATTATTTCCTTCACAAGAAAAAAATAAAGCATCAAAGCAAACAAGTCAGATTACGGAAATACCTCTTATAAAAGTCCATTTATTTTCCCTGTGACATGAGGTTAAACATTCTAAATACCAACATCTGTAATTTTTTAAAGGAAGCTATTTATTTTAGTACTTTTTATTTTGCCACGATAGTCTGTATGTATAGCACATAAACATAAGAAAAGCATCCTTGAGAATTTACAGCTAAAAAAGAATGGCAAAGGAGGAATGGAAAAATCGTTCAGGGATTCATATACATGAGTAATGTGTCATTAAATGGTAGAAAAAGAAGAAGGGTCAGCATGTAGATAAATACAATCCTAGCATATTCCTGGAAATCAGTTCCATGGCCTTCAAACATAAATGATTTTTTGGGATCAAAACTATATAATAAATAGTAGAAAGATGAACCAGGAATGAACATTAGCTCTCTTAATAATACATAGCATTTCTAGAGCACATTTCCAGTGTTCAAAGCACTGCACATATATTATTCAATAGCTGTTACAACGGCCTTGGATGATATGTCAGTATTTTTATCCTTGTGTTGCAGATGGAAGAGCTGGAACAAGAATAACAAATGGAACATTTACAGTAACAACACCTAGTGAATTGATGTTAAAGGGTGATATTTGAAATGAAGACTCATCACCTCAGAAGTCTCTAAAAATGAAAGTGTCTCATCACGGTTATTTGTGCCTTTTGCTTCTGTTGGTAGGCTGCCTTTTTGGATAACAGGGTGTCTTTGTTCTTTCTTGTCTTTTTCATTGGTTAAAGAAGGAAGAATGCTTATCTTGTGATTCATGTGGGGACATTACATTTTTCCCAAAGTAGTTATATAGGATAGTGCATGCATATTATCCCCACAGGTAGACTTTCAGGTGGGTTGGGCTAAGAAAGAGTGATTTTGAGCACTCTTTTAGTACAGGGGTCACCAACCTTTTGGACCTCAGGGACCACTAAATTCATAATTTTAAATCCTGTGGACCACTAATATGATCTGCCTAATGAACAGCTTGATGGGCATGGCTACGTGGTCATGTGACTGGGTTGGCATGGCCAACTTGATGTCACTCCCATCAAGAGGTGCCTCACCAGCCTCTACTCATCTTTCCCCTCCCAGCCACTCCTCGCCCGGACTCCTTAGAGCCCTGACAGGAAGCAGTTGTTGGAGCTAAGCAGCCACCAGGAAAGAGTTGGCAAAAGAGCTCAGTTCAAATTGGATCTGACCAAGAAGGAGGCTCAGTAGAAGCACCTCACCGAGGACTATGAGCATAGGCTTTCCAAGCAGAGAGAAGACCTGTGGGAGTGGAAGGCCAGGTACTGGCACCTGGAGGCTCAGCGGGTTGAGATGGTCAGCCAGTTCCAGGCCATGATGCAGTCCCACTGGAACAATGTCTTCCGACTCTTCGCCACCAGTGGCACTTCCCTCCAGCCTTTGCCCAAAGCCCACACCAGGAGGCTGGAGCAGACCCCAAAAGGAGAGACTCTCTGCAGCAACACAAACATTCACTGCACATATCCATCCCATTGGGCATAGTTTGAGGACCCCCTGATTTAGTGCAATATAAAAATGCAAATATTTTTCTGCAGACCACAAAAATTTTCTCATGGACCACTAGTGATGTTCAGAACATCAGTGGTAATTGTTGTTCTAGTACGCTACCATAGCTAAGATAGAATTTAATCTGATCCAGCATATTAATTACTACACCAAAAACTACTCCCAGAACAATATAACAGATGGAGCACAGCAATATGTAAAGAGCATTATTCCTTCTGTGTTTCTTATTAGGCTGAACTGAATTTTTATAGGTGTAACTTTTCAGTGAATTTAGCAAAAACCTAGAAAGGGTGTTCCATCAATTATTTTTCATTCTAAAAAGAATAAGAGGAAGAGGCTGGTTATGAGACCAAAGTGAAGATGGTATAAAATGTCAAAATACATATATCCAGATTTGGCTAGATAACAACAAAGTATAAAAATGATATTCTGCAATATCCTTCTTGATTTCATCCTGAATTAAGAAAAAAAAATTCATTAAATTTTGCAAGCCACTGAATAACCATGGCTCTTGGCATAGTTCATAGGATATTTTTCCCCAAGAAAAACATTTCTCTATCTCTTTTATATGTAATCTTAGAAGTAAGGAGATAATATAGAAGATGTGTATGAAAGGTGATGAGTGTTGCACTGCATGGATGGAAGAATTATTACAGAATCTTTTATTATTGACTCTCATCTTTCTTGCACAGCAGTTTCCTTTGTGGTACATAATGGATTCATGGCATGAACCACTGTCTCTGGAAGTAAATATCTGTGAATAAATGTCTTAAATATTGGAAAGTACAAGGCAGCCCTTTCAACCTTCCTCCTTTCCATTGGAAACCTCTTGCAAAGGGCAATAGGGTACATCACATAGGTAGCATGGGCCAAGAGTTCAGACTGAAAACAGAGACAGGAACAGGCATTTGTTTACTTTGTCAGGTAGTGCTTTGAATTATTTTGCTGCTTGTCATGTCTGAAATATTTTGTTTAGGAAAAGCAGAAGGCTTTTATTTGGATTCTCTTCTGATAAAAGATAAGTTTTCAGTAACTACTAATTGAATTCATTATATGTAAACCAAAACAATTGTAGGCACATATAACTACTATAAAAATGTTTTTAAATTAAAACAATTTAAATTTAAAATTTCATTGTAATTTTAGTACAATGACAATAAAGATTATTATTATTATTATTATTATTATTAAAGAGTGGTATGTACTACCAGCCCCTTCATGGATTACTGCCTCATCATGGCGAGAAGCTTGCATAGCTTAATGAAGCTATGAGCTATGTTGTACAGGGCCACCCGAGACAGATAGGTCATAGCAGAAGGCTCTGACAAAACGTGATCCATTGGAGAAGGAAATGACAACCCACTCCAGTATCTTTGCCATGAAAACCCATCAACAGTGTTGTCCATGGGGTCATGATGGGTCAAACGTGACTTTGCAACTAACAACAATAAATGTACTATCAACTTTCACACAACCATACTAACACATACCTTTTCTTTGTTGTTCCACTTACTTTAACAACACCAGAAAGTCCAGTTGCCTCTTGAAAAAAGCACCTTTGAGACAACCATGACCTGGATGATGAGAATCTCCATAGACACTTATTTTAAACATTTATTTATTGGTTTGTTTGCTTATTCATTCATTCATACAGTCAATTTCTATAGCTGCCCATCTCAATCAATGCCTCTCGGCTCTCTATAGTATTCCAAATTCATTCGTTCAGATTCATCAGCAGGGATGGACCTTTTTTTTAATGTTCAGTGCGACTCATCCACCCTTTCAATTACTTCTATTCCTTTTGGACAAATGGCATCTTATGTTCCAGTCATGGTCATATCACCAGGGTTCTACAATATTTATTAAATATTTGCCTCATTGTACTGAGATGTCAAGCTCATCTTGTTTATTTCCCATACTCTGAGCATTAGAGTCTAAAGACCATGAAATTTATTAGCCAATGTTCTCTCAGTTGTTCTTGGAAATCACATTTCAGCAACAAATCCACTTCATTTTGTACACTCAGGGTCTGATTTTAGAGTGTATGTTTTCAGCCGCTACAGAATTAAGTGTAAAACCTTCGTAACATGTTGCCCATCTTGTGTCCTCAGTTTATCATAGTGTTTCAAACCATGGATGCAGAAACTAAATATTTTTACAGCCTTTGATAGCTATTCATTGACTTGAATTGCAAATGAAGAAACCTGGAGTGAAAAAAAAGCCTGTTATACTTTCTGCACCATGGGTAGTTTTATTTCTTCTAAACACTTGAACTCATAAAGTAGTGGCAGAACTGGCACGTTATGCCCAGTTCCCAAAACTCTTGTAGAATAATGTTAACTACTTAATTTAAGAATGCCCATATTGCTAATACAAGAAGAGTGCAATTCTTATAAGCTATGTAGTGTAGGTAAATTCCTAGCGGTAAAAGTAATTGAGGGAAACAAGAAGATTGAGGAAAGCATGTTTATGTTAATATCTGTTACTACTGGGTATGTAAACAAGATGTAATTTTTAAAAAAATCAAAACTAAAAAGTTTAGGTTTTGGGGGGGCAAGGTTAAACATGGGATCTTTTGATTAACTCAACTGCACTTGATGCTGGTCTTTGGAACCAGATTATTTGACTGACTATCTAACCATTCTTTAATGCTACTTTTAAATATGTCATTGCTAATGGGCAGGAGGGGTGATACACAAGAGAGCTTGCACAGTAATACTGCATCTACTATATCCGGTGTTGCCACAAATGTCTAATTTCAATCTTTTCTGTTAATGTTAGTATGGCTAATGAAGACATTTACGGTATGTTTGTTTCCACAGTTACACCTTTCCACAGTTATTGATTTTGGCTCTTTGGTTTCTTGTCTGGATATTTATCACAGTTACGGAATTGCATGTTGATAATGTATTGGTGTTATTTAGTTAGCTATTTTGAACAACTTCTTTTTGAAAGAGACATTGTGTGTGTGTGTGTATCTGCATGTGCGTATTTCAGCAATATCCCAGATAAACCACTTTTGCACTTAGAATTGCACATGTGTCGGTTACCTTGTGACTATGAATTTGGAGAAGGATAAATGAGAACGTGTGCTTGGCCTGGAATCTTCCCCCTGTGGCTGAAATAAACATATTCATTGCACATGCATTGAAATGAACTTATAAGATCATTTTTCAGAGTCAGTTGGAGATGGGTGGCTATAACACATCTAAATAACCAAATAAAGATTGTCCACATGGGGTAACTCTAAGCCTGTGGAAAGACAGAATCCTATAATGATGTACACCCCTCTGAGTAACTTGTTGAGATGGGTGGATGTGGAAATAAGATGAATAAACCAACAAAAACTTGGCTGAAGCTATTTCCTAGGCCTACGCATAGTGGCTTCAATTTGCCTTGACAAGCAGCTTTGCACCCCAAAGGCAACATTCATCACATAGATGAGATGAAGTGATGAAGAGGTGCCATGGTGTGTAGCAGTTTTTGGGAAGAAGAGGATATTGCAATTGCTACTTGGGCAGGCGTACCAAAGCAGCACAGCTGCTTTATTTTGCTCTGTTCTTAAGATATAGAAGCAGCATCACTTCCCAAAGTTGCTTCAAGAGGCAGTTTTGCTTGAATTTTCATTAAAATAAAGCACCCTTTCCAAAATCTATATAGCCCTATTGTTCCTCTCTTTGGAAATGTTGGCTCTGGCGCTGTGGATCTTCTCCTTGGTAGAGCAGATCTTGCTTGAAGTTAACTTTTGTTGCTCTTTTCCCTGCTTTGTATTCGATTAGCTAGGAAAGGATTTATCTTTCATTTTTGCTGCATTCTAATTTTTTAAAACCCTCACTTTTACATGCTGTGCCTTTTCAAGGACTTTCCAAATAAACTTTGCATCAAGAAATGAGGCACACAAAATTCTTGCCCATCTGCACCAGCCAACTTCAGCAGGTATAGAGGAGATACAAACCGATTACAGCCTATCTGCCATTAAGCTATTAAAGACGAGGAACCTGCATCATAAATGTGTCTCAATACACAGAGATTAAAATGCTGACTTTTATGAGCTAAGCACTCAGGCTCTTTGCTTAGTTGGCTGAATCTGTCAGTTTTCCTTTCCCCCACATTCAATTATTCTTGAATTTATTGCAATCCTTTATGAAAAGGTTTGCAAATATTACTTTGCAAATAGGGACATTATCGCCAGGTTCTTATCATCATCATCTTCTTCAAGCATTAACAGCTGCTTCTGGTACAAAAGATGCAAACCATTTTCTCTTTTTTTTTTGTTCTCTCTTTTTTGTTATTTGTGGCAGCTTATGACATCATTCCATACTTTCCTCCCAAAATACTACAAAATTGGCAATGGAGAGAAATACTGCTCTTAAAATCTAAGGAATGCAGATAAATTACTTCTATTCACTGCTGGGCAAACTCATCCATTTTCCACTTCTTGAATATACATATATTGTTTTGCAGAACAAAGGTTTTACTCATATACATCCAAGACAAGAAAAACACCATGGTACTGGTGCATAAATGGATTTTATTAACAACAAAAAGAAAGGAAAGGTGGTTTCCGGTTCCGGCTCCAGCGGTGACGGGCGAGTCTAGCGCTCGCTTGCCGCTTTGTTGCCTTTTCTGCCCCCCCACGGGGGCGAGACGCTCCGGTTACCAGAGGTCTCCCGTAGGGTCGGCTCGGAGAGGACGTTCTTCCTCACGGCGGTGGGGAGAGCGCTCCCCTCCGTGACCTAGGTGAGGTGCTGCGGGGGGTTTTCCCTTCGCCAACGGCTGTCGGCGCCATTCACTTCAATGCAGAGGGCTGAGCGGAGAGATCGGAAGGTCTGCCGAGGCTTCAGCTGCGAGGGAGAGTGAGTTTTAAAAAGACTTTTTTTCCTTGCTGCCAGCCAGGCTGAACGGACTGGGAGGGGGGTGTTTGTTTCCAAAAAAAACCCCTCGGACTTAAGCGGCACTTTAAAATGGCTTCTCTGGAAGAGAAAGCGGAAATCTTAAATCCGGACTGTCTCTAACAAGGGAAAGTGGTATGCGGCTACTTGCAACATTGTTTCTAGGTCTGGCTGGATAAAAAAAAATTTATTTTTCTACTCTCTCCTCTGGGCTCTGAGATGGGCGGTGGAAGGTGGCTTTTCTTTGCCCCTGCCTGATTATTTCAACTATGGAAAATTCCCAGCGTCTCTTTGCAATTGGGACTCTCTCTGGATATTAATGAAGAATTTTATTCTTGCTGGATTTGTGATTTCTTTTCTGGAGTACCTTCGCTATTATAACTATTGAGTTGGAAAATTGTCTCTCTCTTGGTTTCTGAATTTTACAACGTTTCAACCTTGATCAGAACTTTTGGCTCCCGGTTAATCTCACCAACCCCACCCTGAAAACGCCATTTTGGTGGCACTGACTTTAACAGTTAATCATGGCTCAAGAAACAGCACTGGCAAGTTTAGAACAACGGATGGCTTCTCTTGAAACTGTTATACAAACTTTTGTAAAAGAAATTCAGGCCCAGAGGGCAGAAAACATCAATTTCAAGAAGGAGCTATTGGATACACGGAAGCAAATGCTGGAAAACACACAGAATACTGAAGAATTGGAAGGGGGGTTGGTGGGGGTTAAGGGAGAGATTAAAAATGTTATTAAAGAGGTTGGGGAAACAAATGGGCATGTGTCTAGGATAGATATGGAAAGAATGACACATTTTTTGAGATTTCAGAACGTTCTTGAGGAATCTGGTGAATGCCTCCCTGATCTTATGAGCACAATTTTAGCAGACTATTTACAAAAACCTAAAGATGAGATCAGGGGGGACATTGACCTAGCCTACAGAATTAACTCAGCATATGCCAGGATAAATGAAGTGCCTAGAGAGATACATGTGAAATTTGTTAGAAGGTCAACCAGAGAGGAAATCCTGAAAGTGCAGAGAGGTAGTCCATTAATTTACCAACAAAAAGAGGTTGCTATCTTGAAGCAGATCCCTAGAAAGATTCGAGAAGCAAGGAGGGAATTTTCCTTCTTGTCAAAAATTTTATTTGATCACGGGATTTGGTTCAAGTGGGTGACACCCGAAGGGATGCTGGTGTTCTGGGAAGGAGGAAGAGTGAGGATTAAAACAGTTGTTGAGGCGGAAGCCTTTCTTAAAAAACATTCCTCTGCCCTGGGGGAAGATCCAGGGGGGACGGAGGGGGCCGCGGCCCCGCCCGCTGGGGGCCAGGGAGGAGAAAAAGAAGATACAATAGCCAAGAGACTTAGATCGAAAAAATAACTTTGCCTTGATTTTTCTGAACAATTTTGCATAATATTTTATCTGGATTTTTGTAAATGTCTGACAGCATGGAATTGAGAATTTAGGTATATGTACTTGCTTTTACCTTGTAGTGTTATGAAAAAAATTTTTTTTTTGTTATTTTATACTCTGTATTTTGAGGTCTCGGAAGGGCCGACGACTCTGACGTGAATGCTCTCAAAATTTCTTTGTATCCCTTACCCTACCCTATAGAAAAAATGTAAAACCAATAAAACTTTTTCAATATAAAAAAAAAAAAGGAAAGGTTAAAAAAAATGGGAGAAAATTTCACATCCATATTCTTAGTCACCAGGAGTCCCAAGATTTATGTTAGTTGGTAGTAACCAGTTGTATTCCATGAAAATCAATGTTGCCATATAATTGTATAGCTGTTGTCCTCATCAACAGCTAAAGCTCAGAGCTTAACTAAATGTCCTGATTTTTTTTAAAATTAAGACATGATAGATACCATGTGTCTATGACAAAATTGCCTATTGCTAAGAAAGACAACATGAAGATTACATTAATAAGTTTATCACAAGCTACATGCTAGCAGCTTGTTTACAAATTAGTTCAAAGTATAGTGAAATTAAAGTAATTACTTAAGATTGCCAGAAAGCCTTCCCCCCTAAACCACACTCTTCAGAAACATTCTTAATCAACAGTAACAGAAGCTTCTTAGGGCTGGCAGATATAAAATTATCTCATAGCAACATGGTTCAACTTGAGTCCAAAGAAATGTACCAAACTTAACTTGGCCAATTGTTGATTTTTTTTCTTACAGTAGAAAGTTATTTTATAGGACACCTACCCTACTGGATGAAATCTATGCGTTAATGGCACTTTTCTGTTATGTACAACTCAGCCAAATATGTGCACCAAAATGCATATACATTGCATGGAAGTGCTCACCAAGACTATATTAAAGAGAAGTCTACAAAAATATACTGTTAGAGAAAATAATTTTTAAAAAATGATGCATTACAAAAATGCCGAGAAAGATAGCAATACTTCATTTTTATAAATGATTTCCCCAATAAATAGTTTTGTTGGTCCTTTTCTTTAGAATGAGCACTTTGTGACTAAATGATATATTGCAAAAGTAACATAAAGCAATATATTTGTAGAAATTCACATAACAAATATAAATTCTAACTGGATTAAAGTAAATAGTCCAGGGAGAGAGAATCAAAAACTAAAATATAAATGAAATGAAATAAAGTCAGGAAACCAAGAAATGGGATAAAATCAAAGCTAGTGATAACAGTTTGGCCAAAACCTGCATATTTGGAATGAATCATTTCGCTCAGCGAGTTCTCAATGTTTTAGCATACATCACTACATTTATTCAACCAGAGGCTACATGGCAATGGCTCTTGCTCATTGGCTATCAAAGGCCACTAGTTTAGGTAGATTGCCTCTTGCACTATAGGCATTTGTTGTTTATATCCTGCTTTTCTTATTTTTATTAATAACCCAAGACAGAAAACTTACCTAATACTCTTTCCTCCTCCTATTTTCCTTGCTAAGGTGAGAGTGAATGGCACAAAATCCCCCAGTCAGCTTTCATGGTTCAATGGCAATAGCACTTACACTTATATACCACTTCACAGTGCTTTACAGCAATCTCTAAGTGATTTATACAGTCAGCATATTTTCCCCCACAATCTGGGTCCTCATTTTACCGATCTCAGAAGAATGGAAGGCTTAGTCAACTTTGAGCCAGTGAGAATCAGAAGTAGCCTGCAGTACTGCATTCTAACCACTGCACCACCATGGGAATAAAGTGGGACTCACAGTCACCTGGTTTCTAGCTAGCCAAGGTGCTCTTATATCCAAAATATCAGTTCTAATAAGCCTTGGTAGAATTTCTGAGCTTCTTGGCTGCATCTTGTTGACCAGTGTGTGACAAAGAATGATGGTCTAGATGGGCCATTATTCTGATCCAGCAGAGCTTTGATTCTTTCCTAAATAAATGCATTTGCCATGGATAGTTTGGCATTATTGATCTTTCATCATTAATAATAAATTGCTTTGGAAAGCCTGTGTTCTTTTAGAAACATATAGAAACCACAGTTGGGCATATTTGCATGCATTATCTTTCGTAATGCAGCAAGGTATGCTGTGTACTCATCCCATCATTCAGATAATAGAAGCTGAGTAACATAGAAAATTGATGGTTTTTCTCTCAGGCAATTTAAATTCAATCAGCCAAGAAAGAAGCAGATAACAGGCCCTGGACACAGAACACTAAACAGAAACAACCTGGTCCATCTCACTCAGCAGTTTTCTGAATCTGAAGATACCTTTTACTCCTGCAAGAGTAGGTTTTTCCTAAACATTAGAATTGAACTAGCAGTTGTTAATAAAAGACATATTTTCCCCTGGGGTTTGTCAGCTCAGCACTTGAAAGCTCATTTTACAAGAAGATGAGCTTTGTATTTAAATGGGGATATGAACATAAACTCTATAGTCAAATGAATAAAAGGGTCATGTTCTTATTGTTTTTTTCTTTACTTTTAAAACATAGATAAATAGGCTTTTGGAAACTTCATTCTCAAATTAATTCCAAATGCCTTTACTTGAATAATAAAGTAAGTATTGAATCTTATCTCTAGAAGTTTCCATGTTTGGCAGAAACTTACTTGATGCAATTTATGATATGCCAAAGGTGTAGCTATCAGTAGTCTTCAATGTCAACCCAGAACAGTTATAGTGTTATGTGGCCACTCACAGATGAGAAGTTTAAGCATTGACATTGCTTAAACTTATGCAGCTAGACTGAGTGTCAGGGTTCCAAGTAACACCCACAACAACAGTTTCATTTTATTAGAGATGTCATATTGGCACATCTGGGAAAACCCGAATCTGAAAGATTCCAGATTTTCCCTACTCCAAAAAAGGCCAAGTCGCTTCCCCTGCACCACATGTCCACCCCATGACCCAATCAATGAACCATCCCAACTGGAGATGTCTCGTCACTCCAGGTGCAGGGCAGGATGTCCTTGACTCTCAAAGAAAAGAACTTTATTAGGCTAGATAGCTTCCCAACTCCATGCAATCCCCCCTTCCAGTTTCCCACAGCACTAAATGTGGCAGCCCTGAAGACCCAAACAAAAAGATGGCTTCCAGGGCTGACACTGAGACTTAAACAAATATCATATAAATTCAAATGTACATTTCATTTAAGCAGATGGTGGCTTATGCATTTATTTGAACTTTTTGTGAGAAGGGTTCAATGGAGTTGCCTTCCCCATTTGAATTATAACAAAGAACAAAAGAGGACATTAAATCTCTTACATATAAACAGGATAAAAGAGTATATAAGGAAAGAGAGAGAATGCAACAGCTTTCACGGTCTTTCTATAACATGTTTATGATACATACATGCTACTAGAAAAAGAATTCAGAGTCTATGCACTAGTGGAATATAAACAATAACATTCTGCTTTGTAAGGAATGTTCTAATCCTTGTATTCAGGCAAAACAGGCATGCTTCAAGTCAAATAAACATTGTCATTTTGTGACAAAGAAGAAGGGTGCCTTCTCTGTTGCAACAGCTTCCCTCTGGGATAATAAGACCTCTGCATGGCAACCATATTCTTAGAGTTTTGGAAAGCCTTTAAGCGTTGTCTCTCTACTTAGGCCTGGAGTTAGTGTGTTAATGGGTCCCTATTGTGTTTTTTTTTGTTATGGCTGCTTTGCCTGGATTTGTATGCTTCATTGCTATGTTATTAAGTGTATGGAACTGCATCTACATGGAACTGGAACTGCATCTACATGGAAGGAAGTATGCAGTGGAGTCCCCCAAGGCTCTGTTTTAGGCCCAGTACTCTTTAACATCTTCATCAACGATTTGGATGAGGGAATAAATGGGGAACTCATCAAATTTGCAGACGACACCAAGCTGGCAGGAATAGCCAACACTCCAGAAGATAGGCTTAAGATACAGAAGGATCTAGACAAACTTGAACATTGGGCACTATCTAATAAAATGAAATTCAATTGTGAAAAAAGTAAGGTCCTACATATAGGCAAGAAAAACCAAATGCACAAGTACAGTATAGGTGGTACCTTGCTCAATAGTAGCAACTGTGAGAGGGATCTTGGAATCCTAGTGGACAACCATTTAAATATGAGCCAGCAGTGTGCAGCAGCTACCAAAAAAGCCAACACAGTTCTAGGCTGCATCAACAGAGGGATAGAATCTAGATCACGTGAAGTGTTAATGCCACTGTATGGTGCCTTGGTAAGGCCACACTTGGAATACTGCATACAGTTTTGGTCGCCACGATGTAGAAAAGACGTGGAGACTCTGGAAAGAGTGCAGAGAAGGGCAACCAAGATGATTAGGGGACTGGAGACTAAGACATATGAAGAACGGCTGCAGGAGCTGGGTATGTATAGCTTGATGAAGAGAAGGACTAGGGGAGACATGATAGCAGTGTTCCGATATCTCAGAGGGTGCCACAAAGAAGAGGGAATCAAACTATTCTCCAAGGCACCTGGGGGCAGGACAAGAAGCAATGGGTGGAAACTAATCAAGGAGAGTAGCAACTTAGAACTAAGGAGAAATTTCCTGACAGTAAGAACAATTAACCTCTGGAACAGCTTGCCTCCAGAAGTTGTGAATGCCCCAACCCTGGAAGTCTTTAAAAAGATGTTAGATAGCTATTTGTCTGAAATGGTATAAGGTTCCTGCCCACGCAGGGTGTTGGAATAGAAGACCTACAAGGTCCCTTCCAACTCTGCTATTGTATTATTATTGTATTGTATATCTGATATGTTATAAGTTGCCCATCGTGTTTTGGAGTGGGTGGCTGTAATACATTTAAATAATAATAATCCCATAGTGAAGCACCTTGATGTGGTTGTGGGGCTTCCCTGCTCTGAGGAAGATAATAATAATAATAATAATAATTTTATTTTTAAACCGCACCCTCTCCCCACAGGGACCCGGGGCGGTGCACAGGCAGAATAAAAACAGTCAAAAAATACATACATTTCATAAAAAACAATTAAACCAACACTGTGCTAAAAATTCGCTAAAAATGTGCTACCCCATTAAAAAACCCCAAAGACAGAGAGACTATCCTAGGCCGGCCAGACAGAAGAAGTGTGTTTTTAGCTTGAGACGGAAGGAGCGGAGGTCAGTGGTCATCCTGATATCGGGGGGAAGGTCGTTCCAGAGGGCCGGGCCCGCCACAGAGAGAGCCCTTCCCCTGGGAGTCGCCCGCTGACAGAGTCTAGTGGACGGCACCCGGAGAAGTCCCTCTCTGTGGGAGCGGATCGGCCGTGAGGATGTATGGGGCAGGATCCGATCCCGCAGATAGCTAGGTCCCGAGCCATGGAGCACTTTGAAGATGATAACTAACACCTTGAAGCGCACCCGGAAGACGACAGGTAGCCAGTGCAGCTCGCGCAAGAGCGGATGAACGCTGTGCCAGAAGTTTAATGTCAGGTCTCATCAGAGGAGCCAGACAAAGAATGTCTCTTACATAAATAACATGACAAAATGTAACCATACTGGATTGGTTGTTACAAGGATTGCACTAGGTCCGTGATGGCGAACCTATGGCACAGGTGCCACAGGTGGTACGCGGAACCATTTCTTAGGGCACGCGAGGCATTGCCTTGTCAGCTCCAGCGCACATGTGTGCGCTGGCCAGGTGATTTAGGCCTTCTTTTGAGGCTTTTTTTGCCTTCCGGAGGCTTCAGGGAAGCTCCTGAAGCCTCTGGAGGTGGGAGGGAGGATGTTTTCACCCTCCCCAGGCTCCTAGAAAGCCTCTGGATCCTGGGAAGGGCAAAAAAAGCATGCCAAAAGCAGGGGGTCGCGCACATAGCATTATGGGTGTGGCACGCCCATGCACGACCCCCCCCTGCACTCCCTCAACTTTTGGCATGCAAGCCAAAAAAGTTTTGCCATCACTGCACTAGGTGTTGGAGTTTCTGAATATCTAGTAACAAGTGGGCTACATGATTAGCAGAATGATGATCAGAAGGCCATAATTTGGGAAGTGCACTGAATTTCTACTAGATAGGAGGGAGCAAACCAGATACTCACTGTTCATCACTAAGCAGTGAATGTGTTAAAGATGTGCAATGTCTTCTTGCTTATTTATTGCATTTACAGATAATAGTCTAGGGAATACTTGTGCTGATAAGTAAGTATATTTTTGAATATAGATGATACAAATTATTATATTACATGATGGAATTTGGTTGCGCGAATTAATATGTCAAAGAGTAAGGTAATTGTGTTGGTATTGCCATGTTGTGAACAATTTCAAATTAGGCTTAAATAGCAAAAGCTGGAGAAGTAGATGAGTTTGTGAAGTTCATGTTTACTGAATATAAATATTAAAGAGACACATTTTGGTGTAATGACTAAGATACAGAAATTGGAAACCATGAGACTATGAATTCTAGTGAATCATTAATTCTCTTTTGGCAGGAAAGCCAGCTAAGTAACTTTGGGCCAGTGATCTTTCTCAACCTAACACATTTGTTTTGGGGAAAATATGAGGCAAGAGCTTTAGCTATATATGTTTCCATGAGTTGACAAAAACTAAAGCTAGGATAAATATAAAGTAAACAGACAAGATGACCAAAAATGTTAAAATGTGTAAATCCTGGTATAAGTGTTCTGGGTATTATGCTGTCTATTATAAGGAATATTGTAAGAATATTGTCTATTGTAAGGAATATTATAAGGAATTCGGCATTTCGAATCCCTAGCAACACCTAATGGAGTGGGCTCCCGTTACTTGTCCCAGCTTCTGCCGACCTAGCAGTTTGAAAGCATGTAAAAATGCAAGTAGAAAAATAGGGACTACTTTGATGGGAAGGTAACAGCATTCTGTGTACCTTCGGTGTTTAGTCATGCCAACCACATGACCACAGAGACGTCTTCAGACAGCACTAGCTCTTTGGCTTTGAAACGGAAATGAGCACCACCTGCTAGAGTCAGGAACGACTACTATATATGTGCAAGTGGAACCTTTGCCTTTATTGTAAGGAATGAATGTCAATAAAGTAACAATGGCTTTGTATAAGAACATTTTTCTCCCTATTTTGTTAAATGGAAATAAGAGTTTGGTATGTCTAGTGAACATAAAATTGAAGGCACTGGAACTGGATACTTAAGAAACACTCCTGGTGAAAAAAGAGAGAAGAACAAAAATGAACAGTTGCTGAATATAAAGAAATAAAAAGGGAATACTGAGGTAGCTCACTCATGTAGAGAAAATGACTGAGGATTGAAGTGTGAAATTTTTGATGAAAATCATGTAAATGGATGAATTAAAAGAGAAAGACTAAAAAATGGTGGCTGACAGAGTCAACGATATCTTAAAAAAGAATGCAAAGGTTTTTTAAAAAACAACATTTTTATAGATGCAGCTGAAAGAAGGGTGGTTTGTAAAAATAGAAAAATATCGAAAGATACAACAAATGGTGTTAGGATGCAGGTGTTAGTTTTAGCCATTGTTTCTTTCTTTCTTTCTTTATCAATCAAATGTAGATACTGTCCAGCTCATTTTCAGAATAATTCTGGGTGGTTTAAAGATAAATCACCTAGATTATTCACTCATGTTATTGTTTGTCACACAGTCAGCCAGATGTTCAGACTGGATTTGACATTTTTGTCCACCTATCAAATGGACAATTTCATGGTGTTTCAAGTCCTTCCCAAGTGCCATGATAGGCAGATGTTCATGTTTGATGTTTTTAGAGATATCATTGCAGGATGTAAACTGTACCAGGCAAAGCAGCCATTTGCAATTGATTAAAGGTTTGACAACGCCAATAATATTCAAGTGGTACTCTACTTGCTTTGGGTTTGGGTTTATTATGATAGTAATATTATATTATTATTATTATTATTATTATTATTATTATTTCTTATACGCTTTTCTGTGATCTGTATAATGTTATTTGCTTCACAAGAGGATAGCATGATAATTATATGTCTATATTTGCAAGAAAATAAAAGACCAAATTACCAAGAAGCAAGATATATCTTTATGTCCTAAAGCGTTGTAATTTCTCATTTTTAATTTCAATTATCTAAGGCTGTCAATTGACATGGTCTGTATCTGGAAAAGGCAGATACTTGTTTATTAAGGTTTACTTGCCTTTCTCAAAATGTCCCCAAAACCTATTGCCTTTTCCCATCATCCATTTATTTATGTCGTTTTTCTTTTCCTTATCTAAGCAAAATAGGCTCCTTCTCATTGTTTTCCAGGTGAAGGATGTTTTCAACACTCCAGGTACAGAATACTTTTCACTGTTGATTTGTACTGATATAGCTATACTCTGATTCAGAGATAACCGGCAATTTCATCTCAGTGCAATTCAAAATTGGCTTAAGTATTTACAAGTATTCTAGAAAAAAAAACTGATGGTAAGGGGAAAACAGGCTTCCCCCCTTCCAATGAGAGCATATGCATGCTGATGGTGCTGTAGCATTATTCTAATTCCTTCTAAAAATTGCACTTGTTTGGGAGATGCCTAGATCTCCAGAATGGTCTTTTCAATGATTTCTATGTTATAAGTATGAGTCCAGAGTCCCTCTATATACAATCACCAGATGCCTAAGTCAATAGAAAGAAACAATTAAATACATAATGAATTACCATGTTGTCTCCATGTAATTATTTTAATATAATTTGAACAAATTTACCTTTACATTAAATCAAATTCATTGTTTACCCTTTCCAAGCACTTTCTCTTGTCCTGGCTTCACCTTTTTTGGAGAATCATTTCCTGGTATGGTATCCATAAGCTAAATATGGCCCTTAGCCTCAAATTAGGTTGGACATAGATGAGACTAGGTGGAACTAGACTTACGGTAGGTGAAACCAAAGAGAACTTGGAATGAGAAAAGGTTTTAGATCTACATGGGAACCAATACATAACCAAGAGAAATGACTAGTCTTAACTAATCATCAAGCAAAACCATGATTTGATCTTGTCAAGAAGGAAAAAAATATGCTGTCATGCAATTGCCTGTCTTCCTTTCCTCTCCCTCCTTTCTATATATTGAAAATTTGTTGCAAAACTCTCCAAAGATTTGGGGGAATTGCAGATGGCAGAAAATGGGGGAAATTGTTTCATTGATAGGGTTCTTATTTTACTGGCATTCGCCATTTCAGTGGTAGATCCAGGTGACACAATTCAGAGCTTAGTATGAATCAGTGAATAAGGGCCTAAGGCTAAGCTAAGGAATGTTTGCCTTTATGGCTATATTTTAAATCAAATAACTATGTATATGATGTCATCTTTATATCAGATTTACTCCTTTGTTGTTTCAAGAATGCAAACTGCACATTTCTATTTATTGTTTTAGTTGCTAGTGATATAATTTTTTTCAACTTAAGTCATCAATATCTAGAGTTGGAAAGCAGTAAAGTTCTTCTATAGAGGAGTAAACATCTTTAAGGGAAAGAGAATGGAATTCAAGGTTGCAGCCTGGTAAAATTTGCCCTGGAGATCTTATCAAAACCAATTCTTCTTTTATTGCAATGCAAAGCAATAATTCCCTCACCAAGCAATTAAAGAAATAATTGTGCAATACACTTCAATGAATTTCAGTGTTGTTTTATTAATATTCAGTGCATTTTGTATGATCCCAACTATGAAATCTATACAATGAAATAATAATGGCTCCTGGGGAAACATAAATGGCTTCTTAAAGAGATTTTAATAATTACTGTATGGATGTTGTTTTTTATACAGAGAAATTTAAAAATAGAATAAAATTACAGCAATCAAGGTAAATGTTGCATTGTGTGTCTACATATGGCAAAATCGTAAACATAATCAACCTTAGCAATAGTAATAATTGCAGGAAAAAGTGTAGTCATCTTGCTTTTCTCAAAAGAAGTATTTATATTCTTAAAGGATAAGTTGATACAGAGATAGATTTAAAAATTGTTGCTGATGTTGATGTAAAACATTTTAGTAAGATTTTGAACAGTTAATATTGTCGGATTTAATAGTATATAAATGCTAAGACATGCATTTCAAAACCTAAACTCAAATATTGTGTTATATCATGCTTTGTCATGCTGTAAGGCACGGGTGTAAAACTCGTGGTGTCATGTTGCCATCATTTGACGTATAGTGATGTTTTTTCCCTTCGCAAAGCTGGGGTGGGCTTGGTCCTCGCATGACACATTTGGCCTGCAGGCCGCCAGTTTGACATCCAATATAATGTATTGCAAACACGTTTTGACTTCTCTAAGCTGAAACATCTGCTGTCTGAGCACTGTTGTATTATAGGTAATTTGAAGAGGAAAAGGTGTCATGCCTGCAAGCCATCTTTTCTTTGTGGATTTCAGGCCTGCCACACCTTCTACTGTGGGAAAATGGGAGGGGGGATTATATGGAGTTGGGTGACATGCAGCCATAATAAATTCTTTCTCAGAAAGTCAAGGTTGCTTTTTGTCCCTGCACCTGGCCAGATGTGGATGGGAGGAAGGTGTTTTTGTGGCAGTGAAGGATTGGACCATGTGATGGACCTTGTGGGTATTGAGGCAGGATCTTGAACTTTCGTCTGGGTGGGAAAAACCTGGAAGCTTTCAGATTCGGGTTTTCCCAGATGTGTCAACATGACATCTCTAATAAAATGGAACTTTGAGGAAACTCAGGCCTTGGAGTTTTATTTCATTGGGGGTGTTTTTTGGAACCCTTAACCTGAATCTGCCTTAAAATGCTTCACCAGCTACCCTGAACCTCAGGGAAGAGTTTCAGTCAAACAAAAAGCAATGATTCCTTCTCTCAACTAAAGGAAATTTAGCAAAATGCCTGTGTTTTATAAGGAAGGGAATTGTCAGTCACCTTGGGTGATCTGAACAACCAAATGCTAGACTTGACAATTAGGAAATATACAGGTCCAACAACAACATTCAAGGAGCAGGTGCTAGGCAATTAAACTTCCATTAGGTAAAGCACTGGCCCAGATATTGAGTTTTCTTTGCCATTGAATGCTTTCTACAAGTTGCATCTGTTGCATATTGGAGCAATTTGGGAAATGTCCACAATACTGATAATGAAAGTCAATAAAATTGCATGTGGCAGGCTTGAGATGCCAGATAACACCATGGAGAAATATGATGGTGAAATTTTCTAGTGGGTATTTTATCCCTGAGATTTTGCTTTTCTCAAGTTCCATTAATTTAAGCATCAAATATAGTTTTCCATAGATTGTAGATTTCATAGTCAAATTTCAAAAAGTGCATTGAATAATGCACTTTTTCATGATAATCAGCTGGCCTGTGTCTGTAAAAAAAAAATAAGGCCTGGTTTACAATTAAGTTGGTTAAAGTTTGTGACTTCAAATTTAAGGATACAGCCTGAATTAAGTGATTTTGAGATACAAGAGTTTACTCTACATAGGATTAGTCCACAGACTATAATAATGAGGAAGCATCAAAATGTCTGTAACTGCTTTCCTTTTTTGGTAAACTGGGAGGGAACTTCAGGACTTGTAGACCTTTCAAACATAAAAGATCATTTATAAATGCAGGAATAAATGTGTGGGTAATCCATACCCTCCATTCATCCATGTCAAGAAGCTTACATCTGTCACCATCATACAAAATTTAGAAATAAAGCTTACCTCGAGACTTGGTGGCCTTGAGCCAAAATGTAGTTGTTTTGGAACACTCAGCACCAAAATATAACATTCTATTAACTCTAAGTTCATGTTTCTGGTTGACACATTAAAGTAGTTGAGAGTTGAGGAAGTGAGTGAAGTTCAAAACAATGTTTTCCTTGCTACCTTAAAGAGGTTTGATTAGCAGAGTATTTATATGATGAAAGCCTTTAGTGGCATACCAGAAAGTGCCCATCATATTATTCCACCCTTCAGCATTCTCCATATTTGGAACTGAGGTTGAAACTTTGTATATTGCCTGTAACAACCCAGATGCAGCAGAAAAATTATCATACCTGCAAAGCAGAGGTGGGCTTCAAAAATGTTAGCAAAGGATTCTCTACCCAATGCTGGTTGGGCATGGTCATGTGGGCATGGCTTACTCAGACTTCTCCCCTGCACCACAGTAGGGGAGGTGATTTGCCTTCCCCTGGCTCTGGAGGCTTTCATTGAGCCTCTGTGAGGGCAAAAATGGCCTCTCCAGGCTTCAGAGGCTCTCCCGAACTTCCCAAATGCCCATTTTTCACCCTCCCAAGCCTCTGCGCCTGCATTCAAATTGGGCCACATGAGGATTTGTGGGAGAGGCAGGGTAGGGTGGACGGGGCCAGCCAGGAGTGGGATTTGGGAGTTCTCCGAACTACACAGAATCTTAGCTAGACGTTCTCCCAAACCCCTGTGAACCCCAGCAGCCCACCCCTGCTGCAAAGGCAGTTAAAAGACAATGAAGCTTTCCAAACCACCCAATTTGATTGATTGGTTTAAAGTAGAATCTTATGTAGGAATATATTTTGATATGATTATTTGTTTCATTGATAAAAAAAATATTCTTTTTCTGATTTTCTGCCTAATATAGGGAAGCCTTGATGGCTCAATGGTTAGAATGTAGTACTGCAAACTACTTCTGCTGACTGCCGGCTGCCTGCAGTTTGGCAATTCAACTCTCACCAGCTCAAGGTTGACTCAGCCTTCCATCCTTCCAAGGTCAGTGAAATGAAGGCCCAGATTGTTGGTGGCAACATGCTGACTCTGTAAACCATTTACAGAGGGCTGTAAAGCGCTGAATATACCCTGGTTCCCCAAAAATAAGACCTCACTGGATAATAAGCCTAATCAGGATTTTAAGCACATGCAAGAAAATAAGCCCTCCCCCAAAAATAAGCCCTCCCTAAAAATATTGCAACACAACAGCAGCCATGAAATGACCATGCTTGCCGCCTCCTGCACCTCAAAAATAATTAGACCTCCCCGAAAATAAGACCAAGTGCTTATTTTAGGGGTCAAAAGAAAATAAGACCCTGTCCTATTTTGGGGAAAACACGGTAAGTCTAAATGTAATTGCTATTGCTAAAACAATCTTTCATCTTTAATAAACAGCAGCCACTACTAGGAAATAAGGAACCATATAAAATAAACAGGGAATTATACCTAGGAAACAGAAAATGACCTACCAAAACTGTATTGGCAGAAGTGCTTTCAGCTGGAAAACAAATATAGATTAACTGTTATGGATTTACAGGAAAGCAAAATTAATGATGAGGAATGAATCTATAGAACCTGGTATGTTTCAAAACAAGGCAGACTAGTAACATAGTCAGTGGGCTGTATGAATTGTCTCTAGTCTTTTCCCAAGTGCTGTCTATTTCAAGTTAATGATTTAAAATTAAAATTAGTAATGTAACCGTGCAACAATAGTAAAAGAATAAAGTGAGAGAGGAAAAAACAATTTATTTTAAAGAAATGGGCATGGCTAAGAAAATTGGGTTGGTAATGGTAATTCAATTATGCCCACTTTCTCCTTTTGGCACTCCAACTTTCTCCTTTGTTCTTTCCTAGTGTGTCCCTGACACAGATTCTGTAACTCTGCCTCAAATGTTTGTCTCGTTCTTGCCCAGAATCTGTCATTCTATTCAGGTAATTTAGAAGGGATCAGGAAAAGGACATGCTAACAAATTGTTGACAAGAGGTAAACAACTGAGTCAGGCACATATTTTCTTTAGTAAGATCTACCTTGAATTTCTGCTTTACAAATAAGACCTGCAACACCAAGTAATTTTCTAATGCCAAAATGAATTGAAATGTATATTCTAATTTTAGCATATTATTTTTGACTTCCAGAATAAATCATTCAAAACTGCTATCTGAAATGAAAACATGCATATCCTGAAGATATTAAAATTATTCCATTTTCTATCATGCTTTTTGTAACTTATAATTATGCTGATCTCAATATAGTGAAAGCATTTTTTATAACTTTTGCTGACATGAAATGATGAATTTTTAGATTTGTTAGATAAGTATTGTGATACATGAAAAAGAGATTATTTGCTGTGTTTTAAGAGAGGGTGATAGGTTACTACAATTTTTTCCAGTTGCTCTGATGACGGGAAAAGTTGTTTCTTTATATATTTGCATTTTCTTTACTATATCCCCCCCTCCCTCTCTCTCTCTCTGTCTCTCTCTCTCCCTCTCTCTCTCTCTGAAAGGCTCCTTGGTGGAATGTGTCCACCTGATTTAAATAATTCAGAGAGATGCTAAAGACTAGGAGAGATTGAATACAATACAATACATTTATGGGTTTTGAAATGAAGGAGAATGACGCATACTAGAAATGAAGGTGAAAGGAGGGTGTCTGTTTGCTTCATTCCAAATGAAATTCACAACTGATTGGATTGAGTGGATTGAGTTGATTAATTGATTGATTGATTGATTATATGTCACTAAGAAGTGAATCATAATGATTGGTCACTCTTTTTTAAAAACTTATAATAATGTTGTGCTCTTTTCGGTGGTCTCTTAATTTGGTTTTCCTGTGCAAAATATTTAGTTAATTTCATAAAAGCCAAATGTCCTTTTTCAGCAACAGCTCAGTAGTCAATATAATAATGCAACATTGCTTGATTAATTAACACTATGGTCTGGTTACATAGACTATTTTGGAATAGTTTATTGCTTATTTTATCATAAACTATTTATATAAATAAAAATGTAACAATAGTTTGTTCAAAACCGCTAATCTCAGAAAGTATTGCACCTATCGATTCCAAATTTTCACACAACGTTCCTTTGAAGGACAGCACCAATGATATGTATAGATTGTGTGGATGTTGCACCTGTGCCAGGTGCACGCCACGCAAAAGTAAAAGTGCGGCTCTTCTGAGTTTTTCCCTCGCTCGCTCACTCGCCCCCCTCCCCTTTGCGGCCCCTCTCACCCGGCTACCTTTTAGCTCACGTCACTTGTACGTGGAGCAGTCTGTGTCATATCCGCGATGGTCACCTCCTCAGCAGCCTCTCTCTCCGCCACCGCCGCCAACTCATTGGCCTCTCTCTCCGCTGCCGCCAACTCCTCCCCCCCAAGGCTGCTGCTGACTCAGTGGCCTCTCTCTCTGTTGCTGCAAACTCCAATGCCAACACAAGCAACCAAGGCCAGTAGGTAGGTAGGTAGAGGGATAGAGAGAGAGAGAAAAAAATACAGTAGGTAGGTGGGTGGGTGGGTGGGTGGGTGGGTGGGTGGGTAGGTAGGTAGGTAGGTAGGTAGGTAGGTAGGTAGGTAGATGGGTAGAGGGAGAGAGGGAGAAATATAGTAGGTAGGTAGGTAGGTTTAACCAGACTGGGCCACAGCAACGCGTGGCCGGGATAGCTAGTTGCTAAATACATTCAGTTAGTTGGGAATCAGTGGATTGGTTGAACTGGTTTTAAGGAAAGGCTATATATCATATTTTTATTTTAAATTAGGGGAACAGTTTATTTTTGAGACAGAAACTATCATTTCTATATTGCCATAAACTAGTGAAAAAAGCTAAGGATGTATAAACCCTTTTCCCTGAAAGTTAAGTTTACTCATATTTTTTGTGTAATATATACTGTCATTAATAAGACTTGTACTTAGCAATTAACTTAAGCTAAGTATGAAGACAGCTACCCACTAATCAAATATATCTCATTCTGATTAGCTATGCTTGTTTCAGATGCCCTAAGAATACTGGCTGTATATGCTCTCCATTATTATATTCTCTGCCAATCTTGGTTGCTGATGTAGTGAAGAAGAGGGATGAGATATTGAGGGCCCAACGGGATGGATTTTAAAATACCAGGATAAAGAAATAATCATTTTGAAACAGATTCCGAAAAAAATTAGAGAAATAAGAAGATTCCTTCTTGTCTAAGAAATTATATAAAAATTAATTAAAAATTAATTAAAAAAATAAAATAAATATAAAAAGGGAATATGGTTCAAGTGGTTATTACCAGAGGGAATGCTGATCTTCTGGGAGGAGGGCAGAGTAAAAATCAAAACACTAAGTGTGGCAGAGGCTTTTATTAAAAAACATATTTCCCAGTTGGGAGGTGAAGACGGGAAAACGGAGGGAGCGACGGCCCCGCCCAGGGACAGGGAAGAGGAGTCAATTGCAAAAAGACTTAGATCGCAAAAATGATTTTATTTGAAACACTATTGTAATTGTTGATACAAGATAAAATGGCAAAGAAAAAGATGATTTAATATATGGACTGTACAATGTAATCTTTTTATATGTTTATACTTTACTTCTAAAATTGTAAATTTATGAAGCTTTGGGAGGGCCCCCACCAACGGCAGGGAAGCTACCAAAATGTTACTTTTACCCTATACCTTTTCCCTTGTAAAAACTTTGAAAACCAATAAAATACTTTTCAAAACAACAACAACCATAAAACTGACTAGGGAAGACCAAGCTTAAAATTTACAGTTAAACTTGGTAGCTAGGACAGCACTGGATCATCATGAATCATAAACACTTTTACAACACATAAAATTTAACAGATCCAAAGAACACGAGAGTAGAAGACATAAATGTTAAAATTAACTACAGGATCACTCAGTCATTACGTAGGGATCAGGAGACCAGCTCAAGTGCTGAAAACTATCCAAAGGACTGCAAGAAAATATGATTATGTAGGAATATGCAGTAAGTATATAAAATAGAACCAAAAGTCCATCTTAGCTAGCCTTCTGGTTCACACATTATCCAACCAGATGACTCAAGCAATTGAAGACCAAGAATGTAAGAAACAGTAAATAACAGAGATAGATATTTATTTGGAAATATCAATCTTTCTGAACTTAGCAATTCCATGTGATCATTATATATAAGAGCCAGTAATGCAACTACAAATACACACATATGAAAGTTTTAAAGAGAACATAAAAACTAACACAGAATTTAAAAAACAAGTAAGTAAAAGAGAAAAAGATATAATTTTTGTGGCCTTTTAATACATTTTACATATCTAATGAAAGGTGCTTTTATGTCACCACCTAGAGCCCTTCTGTGAGGGAGAGGGGTGGAATACCATCTTCAATAAACAGTTTCCAAATTCTATAAAGCAGAAAATTCTATAAATATTTCTTCTTTGCATGAATTGAACGTTTATTTTGCTGATATTTCTGCCAATAATTTCACTGCATACATTGAACTTCTAGCAGAGCAAAGAAAACATCTTCCCATACTTTTTCCTACATATCATATGTTATAAAGCACAATAATTGCCCTTAATTACCTTTGATTCTTTAATTTATTTGATACTAAATGATATTTTAATAGTGAGTTAGTAGAGATGAGGGATATGAAAAGTTGAACATTTTAACAGAATAACAGAATAAAGAATTGGAAGGGATCTTGGGCGTCTTCCAGTCCAATGCTCTGCTCAAGCAGGAAACCCTATATTTCAAACAAATGGTTGTCCAATCTCTTCTTTAAAACATCCAGTGTTGGAGCATCCACAACTTCTGGTGGCATGTCATTCCATTGATTAATTGTTCTGTCTATGGAGATTCTCAGCCATCCAGGTCATGGTTGTCCCAAAAGTGCTTTTTCAAGAAGCAATTGGACCTTCTTGTTTTTCTTTGAAGACTTTTCACTTTTCATCCAAGAAGCTTTTTCAGATCTGTTCTATCAGTAAATTTATCCTTAGTTCTAGGTTGCTTCTCTCCTTGATTAGTGTCCATCTATTGGTTCTATGTCCCACCTTCAGGTGCTTTGGAGAATAGATTGGCACCCCCTCTCCCTTCTTTGTGGCAGCCCCTTAGATATTGAAACACTGCTATCATGTCTCTCCTAGTCCTTCTTTTTATTAAACTAGACATACCCAGTTTATGCAACCATTCTTTATATGTTTTAGTCTACAATTCCCTAATCATCCTTGTTGCTCTTCTCTATACTTTTTCTAAAAGTCTCAACATCTTTTTTACATCATGGCAACCAAACTGCATGCAGTATTTCAATGGTGGTCTTACTAAGGCATTACAGAATGGTATTAACACTTCGTGATCTTGATTTTAGGAACAATCATAATTCTATGCAGTAGTGGAAAACACTATATTCATAGGGTTTTCTGTATGCAGATGTTTCTGATATTTTCTGTGAAAAGGAAGTAATACATATCCTTACCAAAGACCCTAAATTCTCAGTCAACATAGGGTTCTATAATCCAGATGTTACACTATTTTAAGATGGAACAAACTACTTCCTATAAGACCCATCGTTATAGCCTAATGAATGCTATAAAAGAAAAAACAAACCTTTAAAAAGAAAATACTGCATACAGTTTTGGTCACCACGATGTAGAAAAGACGTGGAGACTCTGGAAAGAGTGCAGAGAAGAGCAACCAAGATGATTAGGGGACTGGAGACTAAAACATATGAAGAATGGTTGCAGGAGCTGGGTATGTCTAGTTTGATGAAGAGAAGGACCAGGGGAGACATGATAGCAGTGTTCCGATATCTCAGAGGGTACCACAAAGAAGAGGGAGTCAAACTATTCTCCAAGGCACCTGGGGGCAGGACAAGAAGCAATGGGTGGAAACTAATCAAGGAGAGAAGCAACTTAGAACTAAGGAGAAATTTCCTGACAGTTAGAACAATTAACCTCTGGAACAGCTTGCCTCCAGAAGTTGTGAATGCCCCAACCCTGGAAGTCTTTAAAAAGATGTTAGATAGCCATTTGTCTGAAATGGTATAAGGTTCCTGCCCATGCAGGGGGTTGGACTAGAAGACCTACAAGGTCCCTTCCAATTCTGCTATTGTATTGTATTGTATTAAAATGCTATAAATTTGAGTAATGATTAGGACTATGAAGAGATCCAAATGGGGAAAGCTGATTTGGAGCATGCACAATTCTGCATATCACATCTGTTGGTACCCCGTTATATTAAAGTTATATTTTCTTAGACTTGGGAAGCTGCCAGTCTATGAGCCCAGGAAAAGATGCAGCTTCTTTAAGAGTTGCCAGCTATTAAACTGTGGCAATATGAAGACAATATGACCACCTTTGCATATTCTGAATCAGTTTACTTTGGTTGTTTATTTTAAAAGGCACTCATTTTATCCTCACATTTAATGCATAATCAGAGTTCTCTCTTATGCACACACTTTTACTCTTACTCTATATTGAAGCTGTACACTCTTCAACATGGTTTGGAAGAAGTTTGGATATTATAGATTATTATATGTATTGGAAAGTGAGAGGAAATTAGATTCAAGCTATCAAAAACATGGAAGTTAAAAATGTTAAAGAAAAAATAATAATTCTAAACCTGAAAAGCAAAAATCTGAAATTAAAGTCACTAAGGGATCTGAATTCATAATTAAGATTATCTGATGAGATAGCATTAAAGTGTAAAAGAAAAATAATAATTCTAAACCTGAAAAGCAAAAATCTGAAATTAAAGTCACTAAGGGATCTGAATTCATAATTAAGGTTATTTATTTTATTTTATTTTATATTTATTTATTTGATTTATATCCCGCCCTTCTCCAGAAGGACCCAGGGCGGCGCACAGGAATTTTAAATACATACATAGTAATACAAAAAATTTAAAAAACCTATTAAATATCAGACCTAAAACCAATTAAAATCCCCAATTAAAACTATCTACATTAGTCCCAGCGGAGGTTATGTTATGTTAGGCCGGCTTGATGAAAAAGGTGTGTTTTCAAACACTTACGGAAGAGGCGGAGGTCAGTGATGGTACGGAGTTCTGGGGGTAGGTCGTTCCATAGGGCAGGGCCCGCCGCAGAGAAGGCCCTTCCCCTGGGTGTCGCCAGTCGGCATTGTCCGGCCGACGGCACCCTGAGAAGGCCCTCTCTGTGGGAGCGTATCGGTCTGAGGGATGTATGGGGCAGGAGACGGTCTCGCATATAACTAGGTCCCGAGCCATGGACCGCTTTGAAGATGGTCGTCAAATCTTGAAGCGCACCCGAAAGACCACAGGAAGCCAGTGCAGCTCGTGCAGGATCGGTGTAATATGGGAGTGCCTCGAAGCTCCCGTAATCACCCGCGCGGCTGCATTCTGGACTAACTGTAGCTTTTGAGTGCACCTCAAGGGAAGCCCCATGTAGAGAGCATTGCAGTAGTCGAGTCGGGACGTCACGAGTGCCTGAGTGACTGTGCGAAGGGCAGCCCGGTCCAGTAAGGGGCGCAATTGGCGCATCAGGCGTACCTGATGAAACGCCCCCCTGGCCACGGCCGCCACATGGTCCTCCATGGACAGCCGGGAATCCAGGAGGACATCCAAATTGCGCGCCCTCTCCATTGGGGCCGGTGTTTCGCCCCCAATGCCAGAGTTGGAGTAATCTGGCTGAACTGGGGTGCTGGAAACCACAGCCACTCGGTCTTGGACGGGTTGAGCTTGAGTTTGTTACTACCCACCCAGATCCGTACGGCCTCCAAACACCGGGACATCACCTCGATGGCATGGTTGGGGTGGTCTGGGGTGGATATGTACAGCTGAGTATCATCAGCGTACAGATGATATCCCACCCCAAAACCACGGATGATCTCACCTAGCGGCTTCATATATGTGTTGAATAGGAGGGGCGAGAGGACCGACCCCTGAGGAACCCCACATAAGAGGGGTCTTGAGGGTGATCTCTGCCCCCCTGCCAACACATATTGCAACCGACCAGAGAGGTAGGATGAGAACCACCGTAAAACAATGCCTCCCAGCCCCAACCCCCCCAGTCGGTGCAATAGGATACCATAGTCAATGGTATCAAAAGCCGCTGAGAGGTATAACAGGACTAGGATAGAGGAATGTCCTCTATCCCGTGCCCTCCAGAGATCATCCACCAACGCGACCAATGCCGTCTCGGTGCTGTGACCGAATCGGAAGCCGGACTGGCGCGGGTCTAGATAATCAATTTCCTCCAGGTGTCGCGGAAACTGTTGGGCCACCACACTCTCAACAACCTTCGCTAAAAAGTGAAGGTTGGAGACTGGACGGAAGTTCTCTAATAATGCTGGGTCCAGGAACGGCTTCTTGAGGAGGGGCCTTACTACCACCTCTTTTAAGATGGTTATCTGATGAGACAGCATTAAAGTGTACCTTTTAATCCTTGCAGAGATTTCTGCTCTTTTTTGGGGGGGGGAACCCATCATCTGAACATACCAGAATTTCATCACAGATTAAACAGAGTTAACCTGGATTTGATTTTTGCATCAGGTCAATGGGAAATCCACAGATAAATCTAGATATGCTTATTTTCCCATAAGTAGATATAGGAATACACTCAACGGAATTTCCTCTTTTTTTTTTTTTTAGTTGTGAAAACATTACATGTCTTCCTCATTTATCAACTGTTTTCACTATAGCACTGAAAATTGCTTTTCTTCCGTGGATAATATGTTCCATTTTGGATAGCCTTTAGAGGTTTCTGAGGAATGATACATGATATATATATTCCATATCAACTGATGGTTTCCAGATTAGGACTGGAAAGAGCAGTCTAAAAAAGAAGAATTTCCAAGTGCAGAGCAATCTACTGTAAATCTTCCTTCAACCATTGTAATTAAAATACACTCTCTTAAAAAATGTAGTCAATAGAGCAAATTACTCCACAAAATCAGCTGAATTTGCTACATGTTTTACAATACCCATGGATAAATACACGAGTTAATAAATCCGGGAACTGGTAGCCACAAAAACAAATTGTTTTTTTCCCCTACTCTGAAATGGCCTGTTTCACAATAAGCACCACCTCTACTACCACCAACAGCAATTATTATAAACCTTGGGGTAATATAACAGTGTTTATATGGCTTTCACAGCTAGTTCTTTCCATAGGACTAATTTATTTAGCATCTTCAAGTGCTGATTCATTATCATACGTTACATAGGGGGATCTGTTTGATGGCCAAGGGGAAAGAAAAAGCAATTTTGGAGACCCCAGATAGATTTGTGTCTGTGTTGGCCTTTTTCCATCAGGTGTTAAATGGACCAGAGCTTTGGGCGTACAAAACAAGCATCCAGCATAACTATACAGGTACTCTGGAAAGCAAGAAAGAAAAACAGAAATGTTAATGTTTCAGTATAAGAGAAAAGTGACAGAGAATTAAGCTGTTTCTGCTTGAAAGACAGGCTCTGAAATAGATTCCCAGTCATTCAGATGCAGACACATATTAAAATTTAATTTTTTCTATCTCCTTCCCAGGAAAATAAATCTTGGATAGAGATGTTTTTCATACCTAAGATTTTAGGGTTATAGTTGCTCAGCTTGAAGACTCAAACAAATGGAGTGGAAAAGATCCTTTATAGTTCTGTGGATTCTCCTTTAGCTAGAGTAAAATAAAGTACAGTGTTTCATTTCACCAGAAGAATAACCCAGTATAGTTTTCCCTTTCTGATTAATCTGTTTATCTCTCTAATCTGCAGGGTTATTTTGTGCGTCAGTGAGTAGAGATTTTTAAAATGATCCACCAAAGGAAAGCATCAACTCTTACTTTGTTTGTGCTATTGCATTTGGCATTTGTTTACACGTTCCAGGAAACAGGCCCACCAAATTGACCTTAGGATTCAGGTTCATCTTTTTAATATGCATAACTCACAAGATCACAGGCAAATATGGTAATGGAGGTGTTTGATGGCTTTGATTGCTTCCAGCCATCTTGTTCAGCTTTCAGTATGCTTTTGCTCATAGAAATTTGCTTCTGTCTGTCTGTTCATCCACCTATTAAATTGATATATTCACCCATCTCATCAAGGCAACTTTTAAATTAGACATCAGAAAATAAGAGGAAACCACTGAGAATGACAGAAAAGGCACACCTATTTATTACAGGTGAAAAACAACTAGAAATTTGATTTCCTACCCTAGATAACTGTTACTTATCATTTTTAGGTCTATATGATAGTAGATGACAGTCCATTTCTAAGCCGAGAAAGAGTATTAGCTCTGGTAAATATTATCAGGAATTCCAGGAAGTAATTCTAGGGCCATGGACTAAACTGGGAAGTTTGCATTAGAATGCAATGACAAACTACTTCAATGTTGTCACCAAGAAAAATTTCATTGCTATGTCCATTAAATTACCAGAAGGCATGTTTGACTCAAAAGGGTTGCTTGTGTCCATCATTGATTGATACATTAGAATAGGGATGTCAAACTGGTGGCCATTGGCCGGATGTGTCACACACAGGCCATGTCCACCCAGCTCTGCAAAGGGAAAAACATCATGATACATCATGTGACAACAATGTGGACACCCAGGTTTGACACCCATGCATTAGAATAACAGAATAACAGAGATGAAAGAGACCTTGGAGGTCTAGTCCAACTTTCTGCTCAAGCAGGAAAAACCCTATAACATTTCAGACAAATGGTTATCCAACCTCTTCTTAAAAACCTTCAATGGTGAAGCATTTACAATTTCTGGAGGCAAATTGGTCCACTGATTAATCATTCTAACTATCAGGATATTTCTTCTTAGCTTTAGGTTAGTTCTCTTCTTGATTAGTTTACATCCATTGCTTCTTGTTATGCCTTCAGGTGCTTTAGAGAATAGGTTAATCCTCTCTTCTTTGTGGCATGTTGTCTGTTGGAACGCTATCATTGTCATCCCTAGCCCTTCTTTTCATTAAACTAGACATAGCCAATTCCTGCAACTATTTTTCATGTGTTTTAGCCTCCAGTGTTAAAACTGGATGCAATATTCCAAGTGTGATCTTATCAAAGCATTATCAAATGATACTTATAATACTATAAAAATAGTATGTTTGTGTATTGCTTCATGCACCACCTCCATGAAATAGCTTACATTGTCAGTTAGCAAACAGGCTAAGGTCTATTGCAGAAGTTAGTTAATTAAGGATTCAGACAGTAGCTTTAAATTGAATTTTACCTGATAAAAGGAACAAGCTTGGTGAAAAGGCAAAGCTTGCAATAATCATCTAGGAAAGGTATGGTAAAACTAGATGATGGCCTCTTACCTGAATTTTGATATACATTTCTAACATAAATGTGCTTACTAGTGCCCTTACTAGCACATGGAGCATTTCGCTATAACTGTTGTGTTATTTCAACACAGCAGTAGTCTGAATTTCATAGCATAACCTACAATTGAATGTCCTTTTCTAATCTAAGTCTAAGATGAATGTCCAAGTCTATTAGCATGTCCACTGGATTTCATATTGGGTGTTACTGTCATTTTTGTTTGGTCACTCAAATGTGTAGTGATATATGAGGAGGAGGAAGGCAATCATAAGGAATTAGCATTTAAGATTTAGCTAATTTAGCTTCATTAAAAGTTCATGGCTGATCACCTCTTTCCACTATGCATTTATATGAATTTCAGAAAAATGTTGCATAAAAAATTGAATAAATAGAGATTGGTGATCTGAATTTATTTCTCCTTTTAAACTAATTTTAAGATTATTATTCCATGACTTTTTTGTAGTTTTTATCAATGGGTATGTAATCAGAAACTTTTATTGGTTTGATTATCACAGTAATTACATTACTACCTTTACTGCAGGTTCCTGCACTATCCCTACATATCTAAAAATCCCCCAAGACTTTATAGAACATATTTCCAAGAAAATTGAATGAATGAAATATACCTTTCCCCCTTGCCTTCCATTCAAGATATTCTGTTCATAGGCATTTAGAGTAAAAGTAGGCATATCATATGTTTACTATTCCATTACACATTTGATTTTAATGTTCCTGAGGTCAAATCATCCCAGTCTATATTGTGTTCAATCATGTATCATTACTGATACAAGGCAGGGTTGGGCTTCCTCCAGCCTTTGATCTAATTCATTGATTCCTCAGTCTAAGAAAACATGTCCCTTCCCTGACGGTGATTTGTACATATTGGCATGCATAATGGATGTCAATAAACAATCGAATTATAATAAGATGCTTTATTCCAACTGGCCAAGTTTCTATAAGCATATGAATAAAGAAACTGAATATCATTCTCAGTGAGAATATGATTCCCATAATATCCTTTTTCCCACATCTTATTCCTGTGTTTTGAATAAAGCTGAACTAGATGTGGCATCGATGTAACAGCCTTGAATAAATATTGATTGATAAATAATATTGATTGATAAATAATATAGATTGATAAATCATACATATTGATGGATAAATACTAAAGTGCTGTTTAACAAGCAAAAGCTCAGAAGGAATGGAGAATTTGTTTGCAAAGCTCTGGGTCCTCTTCCCCATCTGCTCCAGAACCTCTGCTAGAACTTTATTCTCAACTTTTACTCCAATAGACTCTTCAGGATAGCACTCTCCAGCAGGGAAGCCAGTATTTCTGTGACACTATTTGCAATACTTAATGCAAGCTGAAAGAGAAGATTTTGGAGCTCAGCTGAATCCAGAGAAAGGATTAAGTGAAGATAGGCAAGTACCTCTGGAATGAATCACACATGCAAATGGGATGTTCTAGACAATCTCTTCATTCTTCTTCAGATTAAAACAGTTGAGAGTAGTATGTGCTTAGATACTACTACCTAGAAACCTCTGGATACAAATTAGCATTCAATTCTTTCTCTGTGACAGTTCCAACAAAAAATGCCCCTTAAATGCTGTAAGAGATCCTGAGATGTTTGGTTTTCTTTTTTGCGGTGGGGAGAACATGACAAGAAAAAAAAGCCCTGCTCATTTCTCTATAATTCAAAAACTGAGCATGTTTCCCTGTGACTGCTGTGCAGATATTAATAAGCATATACGCAAAGAAATAAACCCAGGAGTGAATCTTAATTGCAGTAAAGAGTAATGGAATAAATGCATTCATTAATTTCCTATCTTTCATTCAATAGCTGAAAAAGCATTTATTTTAAATTGAGATGGAAGGTAATATTGAGGATCAATAGAAAACAGTAAAAAAAAAGAATTCTGATAATATTGCTTTCTTTAATAAGCATTTCTATAACTCTTTATTTTGTTTCTACTCATATTCCCACTCCTTGATTGTTGATGATGATAAAAGTAAAACCTAATAATGTCTGGCAAATTAGTTTCTGTCTTTTTGTAGATTTATTAGCCTCATTCCTGTTCTGGGCAGTTGGGAAAACCTCTACTGTCTACAGGGCTGTCAAACTCCCAGACCATGGGCCACACCTCACCTAAATTGGTGAAGGGGGCAAAGTCTCAATATGTCATGTGATGCCACTGCGACGACATGAGTTTGACACCCCTTCTCTACTGCATATCATGGAGATATGAGAGGAAGAAATCCTATTTGATGAATGAAAATCCCCTCAAATGTTGTTGGGTGGAACACAAAGCTCAGAATCGCTTAGCAACAAGAAGTATAAAGCACAGCTGGCCTCAGAAGAAGCCAGCTTTTGCTGGTCTGCAAATTTATTTAATACTAATAATTTGAGATATGCAGATGGTAACGCTTCATTAGCTGAAAGTAGAAAAGACTTGAAAGTCTGGAAGAAGATGCATGTAGTTTTAAAATTGGAAGAAGAAACAGTAATAATACAGATGACCTTAGTCTGACACTGGAAAATGCCAAAGATCTGGAAGCTATAGTAATAAAAGGAGGCAAGTGAAGAAAAAAATGGGACTAAAATTAAATATAAAGAAGATCAAAGTAATGACTAGTGATATAGCAACCAGCGTTAGAAGTGACAATAAAGAGAGTTATGCCTTTTAAGATCAACTATCAACACTAAAGGAATCAGCAATCAAGAAATTTGTCACTAACTAGCATTTGGTAAAGTAGTTGTGAAGTTGTTGGAAAATATATTCTTAAACCTGGATATTCTATATCTACAAAAATTAGAATCATGAAAACAACAGTTTTCTCATTGAAGTGAAAGTTGGACTTTGGAAGAAATAAAATATAAAGAGTATTGATAGTCTTGAGCTTTGGTATTGGAGCAGACTTCTGAAAATATTATAGATAGCCAAGAAAACATGGATCAAAGAACAAATCCATTCAGAATTCTCATTCAATGCACAAATGACTAGTTTAAATTATCGTACTTCACACATACATTAGGTGAAAATTTAGCTTTCTGGAGAAGCCACTAATGTTGAGTAAATTGTAAAGAGAGATAAGAGGATGGACAGCAGCAAGGTAGATGGAGTTTATACAGCAATAATGTTTGCATCATTGAGAAAGATGGCAGGGCAGAGGGAGGTCTTTCTAATCTATCTGTCTGGTCACTAAGAATCAACACCAATTTGATGGCCCAAATATTCATTATGAATAATATCATTCGCTATACAGGGGTGTAACATATCTCTTTAAACACATTTTAATAGTTTTTTCCCCTTAACTATCCATAATAGTTATCAAGGGAATACATTTTCTCAATAAAACTAAATGCAATTTCTTAGTATTTCTCAAAATAGCAATATATCATAGCAATTATCTATATTGTAATAGACTTGACACAGGGAAATTCTTGACAATTTATTAATTGAGCTGAAATTATATTGCAGGGCAGGGCAGTCCTTAAGAGGCAATTCTTTAAAGAAAGTTGGGAAAATATGAAAATATGAAAGTAGCATCTGTCTACAACTCTTTAATCAGCTACATCTTCAGGAAGACTAACTTCTCTTTTAAAGTCGCAGAGAGGTATTTCATCTTTTTTGCCATGCACTCTGAAGCATCTTTTAGGAACTGAATCTGTCATGACATAGTCCTATTGTATTAAAAAGGCCTACAATATTCTAATTACTCAGAGACCATCTTTAACAGGAACAAAATATTCAACATTCAGTCCTTAACAAATCATAGACACTTTGAATTATTTTTATATCTAATCACTATGACTATAATTACTGAAGTTTTCTTCCAATGTAATATTCATTTATAATGAGAAGGAGAAAAACGAAGATAATGTTTCATTGTTTATTATTCTAAGATCTAAGTTGCCAAATATCTCTCCATGAAATATTTCAGAGTATATGTGCCCAGTGAAAGCCAGTACCTTCCTTTCAATTTTCAAATAATATTTTGTCCTTCATGGCCACTAGACATAAATTTTATGGGAATGTGCCATCAAAAGACAGCAGCTTATCCTCCAGAACATTTACAGCAAGTTGTAATATTGAGCAATAATTAGCCCTATGCAGTCAGGATAAAGCTGGACAACTAATGTACTTGCAACATTTCACACCCATTTGTACTCCTTGGTAAATAAAGTCTGTCAACATCACTGCATGGATGAAGAGTATGATTCATTTTTCATTATTTTTCTGGTCTTCCTATCTAGGGTTTCTAGTTCAGCTTAGAATAGTCTACTATTCTATTATTTCTGTATCTGATGACTAGAATTGCCCAGGTGTTAATCATTTCATGTGTTTCTGCCATCTTCTTCATTCTTATGATGTATTCATTATTAACCTCCTTCTTAATTTCAATGTGATGTTGTCAGTTCTAGAAAGAGTGCAGAGAAGAGCAACAAAGATGATTAGGGGACTGGACGCTAAAACATATGAGGAACAGTTGCAGGAACTGGGTATGTCTAGTTTAATGAAAAGAAGGACTAGGGGAGACATGATAGCAGTCTTCCGATATCTCAGAGTCTGCCACAAAGAAGAAGGAATCAAACTATTCTCCAAAGCACCTGAGGGCAGAACAAGAAGCAATGGGTAGAAACTAATCAAGGAGAGAAGCAACTTAGAACTGAAGAGGAATTTCCTGACAGTTAGAACAATTAACCTCTGGAACAGCTTGCCTCCATAAGTTGTGAATGCCCCAACCCTGGAAGTCTTTAAGAAGATGTTGGATAGCCATTTGTCTGAAATGGTATTGGGTTTCCTGCCTGGGCATGGGGTTGGACTAGAAGACCTCCAAGGCAACTCTGCTATTGTATTGTATTGTTTCTTGTTTTCATAGGGCATCATGATTTCTTTTAATTTTCACTATTTTTTCCCTGTTGATGCTAAGCATGGGATATTTGTCCAGTCAAAATTGCATATTATTATGTATTAATATTGTTGCTATTACATGGGGAAATACTAATTGCCACACTTTTGATACACTTAAATAAGAATTTTACCTTAAAGAATAATTGATAAGGAGTTTATCTGTAGATCATATGTATGAAAAAGAAGAGATTTCAAATTTTTAAATTGCTTTTTCTTCTATTCAGATCAAGATGTATAGATATACTGTATTCATTACAGGGATGGGATTCTATGGCTCCAAAGATCAGTCGGGAGTGAACTGGTTCACTTCCACTAGCAAGTGGGCCTTGCCCGCCTGCCCCTGCACTTTACCTACCTTTATCTTCTCAGCTGAGTTGGATTGCCACACCTCAGCTGGTTTCCTTCCCAAGCAGAAGGTTAGTCTTCTCTAAACTGCACAAAGCACACGCTCAGCAAACCAATTGTTGAATCGGTAGGATCCCACCCCTGTACAGGCACATATTTGGATTCTTTTTAAAGTATACTGTGTTTCATTTTATTATCAGACTGGCTTCAGAGACCTTTACTTCTTAGGAAGCTTGGAAACTGCCTTTTCTTACTGTTAATGTCTCTGGTGGTTTTTTTTCCAATTTATCATTAATGACCATTGTTTTCCTACAGTATATTTATTTTGCTTGTTTAAGAAAAGAGACAAAAACTACTGAATTTAATTTTTTTTAATTGTTTTAAATAAAAAGAGATAAATGCTGACATTCTTGCAGTGTGATAGCACATGATAGCAGTGTTCCGATATGATAGCAGACATGATAGCAGTGTTCCGATATCTCAGAGGGTGCCACAAAGAAGAGGGAGTCAAACTTTTCTCCAAGGCACCTGGGGGCAGGACAAGGAGCAATGGGTGGAAACTAACCAAGGAGAGAAGCAACTTAGAACTAAGGAGAAATTTCCTAACAGTAAGAACAATTAACCTCTGGAACAGCTTGCCTCCAGCAGTTGTGAATGCCCCAACCCTGGAAGTCTTTAAAAAGATGTTAGACAGCCATTTGTCTGAAATGGTATAAGATTCCTGCCCATGCAGGGGGTTGGACTAGAAGACCTACAAGGTCCCTTCCAACTCTGCTATTGTATTCTTGCCACTCTTTCAATTTAGCAGAAATATGCACCATGCATCGTCATCATGTCATGTTTTATTTTCTATATTTTGAAGATGCAAAGAACCAATGCATCCTGGAAAGAATAAAATGAAAAGTGTAGAAGAATGAAAATGAGAACAAAGCAAAATGTTCATTAAATATCTTCTCTGTCACTTTCTTTTTTTTTCTTTTAAGACAAATATTCAGGGCAAGGCCAATAGAAAAGTTGCTATGTCACTTATTCTTATTGGGGGAGGATTCCTAAACATCAGCCCAGAAATACATGCCTGGCCTTTCAATTTAGTGTAACACTACTAGCTGATGACCCATTCCAGAGTTATGCAGAGTTATACCCCCTGAGGACTGTTAGGGGAGTCTTACCTCCCATAATTTTTTGACAGAGAGTAAGTCATCTGTGTAACGTTTGGTTGAAATTGCTCTAGGCGTTCCAGAGTTATGCTGGAATATACACCCACCATGGGTGGGTTCATGCCAGTTCTAACCTCTTCTATAGAAGAGGTTCCACAAATCTACAGTGTCATTTAGAACCGGTTCCAGCTCCCTCCCCACACCCATCCGCACATCATCAAGATGAAGAGCGAGAGGAGGAATTCTGGGAGTTGAAGGCCACAAGTCTTAAAGCTGTCAAGTTTTAAAACCCCTGGGGGTTTTTTTTCTAAAGGGTTAGGGGTGCAAGGGTCTTGTAACTTGACAGCTTTAAGACTTGCGTGCTTCAAATGCCAGAGTTTCTGAGCCAACATTTTGATTGCTAAGCAAGAGCGTTTTTAAGTGAGTTTCACCACATTTTATAAGTTGGCCACCCCCACCCAGTCACATGGCTGGCAAGCCACTCGCCCCTGGTCACATGGCCAGGAAGCCACTCCCACAAAGCAGGCCACACCTACAGAAGAGGTTCCCAAAATTTTTGAAACCCACCACTGAAACCCACACACACACACACACACACACACACATGGGGTGTTAGGGGTGTCTTACCCCAACAGTTTTTTTCTCCAGAGTGTAAGTCATCTGTGTGCCAAGTTTGGTTAAAATTGCGGGCAGACTTTAGCTAGGCTTTAGTTAATATTTGAACTTATAGGACTTATTAGATTTTTGTTAGACTTATTAGATCTTTCTAAATTTAATCATAACTTCTTTAGACAAATTGAATCTGGAGGCAAAAGTTTCTTATTCTGTTATTCTATTATCCCATGCTAATAATTGAGATGCAGAAGTATTTGGCAGGCTGCAGTTTGCTCTCCCTGAATGATCCTCTGCTTAAAAGATGATTTCTTGACATCTATTCATAACCATCAGTTAGAAAATTGCTACATCTACTCCAACAACCTGCCATTAACATCATCACTGACTGAGTTTTAAAATAAATGGTTTTTTGGTTCGATTATAAATGGATTCTTTGTGAGACACTTTCTCTTCTACTCTATTAATCACTTCGGCATCTTCAGTTTCAAAGGTTCATCTGAAGTTGGTTCAGCAACTGACAACTGTCACATTCACTGCACAAGCACAAAAATGACCAATATAGGTAGTCTACGATTGATGATCACAATTGAGTCCAAAATTTCTGTTGCTAAGTGAGACAGTTGTTAAGTGAATTTTATAACTTTGCTTGTCACCATTGTTAAGTGAATGGCCGCAGTTCTTAAATTAGTAACATGGTTGTTAAGTGAATCTGGCTACCCCAATTGGCTCTGCTTGTCAGAAGGTCACAAAAGGTGATCACACGACATCAGACACTGCAATCATCATAAATCTGAATCAGTTGCCAAGCATATGAATTTTGATCATGTGAACAGGGGGAAGCTGCAATGCTTGTAAGTGTGAAAAATGGTCATAAGTCTCTTTTTTCAGTGCCATTGTAACTTTGAATGGTCACTAAATAAACTTTTGTAAGTCAAAGACTACCTGTACATTAAATAAAGTTGGGCTTGACTTCTCATTAATTAGGCATCAGCAGAATTGTACTAATAGCAGTAATTAGTTGAAGTGAAGTGCTATTGCAGAAGTGTGCCAAAAAACTTCATTCCTCCATTAACATTGTTCTTGGGATTGCCCCAGTAACAGCATGATTAACTTCCTGTTAGAGAATATGGTGTATCATTTCTGTTTTGTATCTTGAAGGAAAAAGTAAAAACTTCAAAATGCAAAATGTTTGTATGGCAGCATTGCCACTCTAATAAACATCTTATTAAAAGGATGAGAAATATTGGGGTTAGGGCACTCAGCATCCTTGGCATTTCAGGGACATATTTTGAGTGCTCCTTCAAAATTCCTGTCATTTTGTTTGTGATATCCATGGAAGATACCTATTTACCTAAAATAAACACTCCAGATGTTTAAAAAGCCCCTAATCAAAGCTGGAGAATTCCTTAGATTTAAGATATTTAACAATTAAAGTACCATATATTAATTCATATAGATTAGCTATACATTGTTAAGTATATGCTAAATTCAAAGATATGAAGATATATATTTAAACTCAAGTCTCCTTCTGGAAAAACTGTGACAGTGATAAATTTCAATAGGGCTATGTGAGGAGACTCATAAACAGCAATTGTATGAATTGAAATGTATTTATCCTAAAACAGTTTAACATCTTTGTCACTTTCACTAAGCATCATTCTAATTATCTCTACACCAGTCTACCTAGAACAGGATACAAATGAGTTCTCATTTATTTTAATTGTTCATTTTAATTGGGGATTTCATCAGGTGCTGCGTTATCTTCCAAGAAAATATCTAGCAGCTATAACTTCATCTGCTTATTAAAGGATAACTCATTAAATCAGCCTTATTCAGAGATTTATAGTCCAGGAGTCCTACTGCGGAATCTCTTCTATGCATGCTTGGAAAATAATTTGGAAAAGGTGTTTCAGAAAATGCAGAAACATGGTTGAAGCACCTGTTTAAAAAAAACTCATTCCCTTACGCTCAGGTTATGTGAAGCTGCAGCTGCTTCAAGGAGTTGTATTAAAGCACAGCAGTTTTAATCAGCCAGTCGTTAATATTATGCATTGCACAGAAGTCTGAAAAAACATACATCTGCTTTAAAAGGATGATGTGCTCATTTTCCTTACCTTCAAAACACTCTTTTTAATTTATTTAAAAAACAGGCATAGGCCTACATTCCAATCTTCAGCAGGCAACACTTTCAGCATTGCAATTTTGAGACAAGAACACAGAAGTTAATTGTGGGACCTTGGAATTATAGAATGACTTGGAAGAAATCCTATAAATCATTTACTTCTTTGTTTTTCAAATTGCATTCTGCAGAATCCTATTTGATGAGGTTCCATGGGTGGCTAAGGGAGAGAAAAAAGGTTCATTCAAATCCAATCAATCTTTTATCACTTTGCCTCTTGTTTAAGTGTTCTTACAAAATGTGGTTTTAATTAACACATTCCATGGTTTAAAAAAGATTGAAAACCAATAATCTAGTCTAATACCTTGCTCAGTCCACAAATACATTAAATTGTTCCTGA